>JAODAL010009745.1:0-108977 GCA_025379985.1 Phyllomedusa bahiana | reverse complement strand
AAAAAACAAATATTATTTCTAACCATGTCAATGTCTGGACGAGATTTCTATTCCTTTTGCAACTCATTTGATAAATAAAAGCATGAGTTTTCAGGAAAAAACAGAATTGTCTAGGTGACCCCAAACTTTTGAACGGTAGTGTGTGTGTGTGTGTATGTATATATATATATATATATATATATATATATATATATAATCAGGACTCCCGGTGACCCGACAGAGCCCCAGGAACAGCTGCACAATCAGCCCTGGGGACCTACAATAGCCCCAGAGCTGTCTGTGTAACAAGCCAGTGATCAGGGCACACTGCGTGCTGCTCTGATTGCTGCCTGTGTCAAAACTGATTATAATGTATTATAATGTATTAGCATATATGAATATGCTAATACATTACTAAGTGTGTGTCGGGTCACCAGGAGTCCTGATCACCCGCCTGAGGAGGGGAAAGCCCTGTGGTTGTGACCCAATGGGTGAAGCGGTGGGGTTTCCCCTGATCTCCGGCGCTTGCAGAGACTGTGCTGGGAACAGAGCTGTGATGTACAGCTCTGTTACCAGCAGAGCTGCGGCGCTAGAACCCGCAAACCTTAATTTTTGCAGTGAGGTCAAAAGACGTTGCTGCAGACGAAAGTTCTGAAATGCCCGCCATCAAAAGACAGCAGGTGGTCGTTAAGGGGTTAAAGATGAGCTAATTGGACCTTTTTGGATTGAAGATGGATTCAAAATAAACCCCCAAACTTACTGCCAGATTTTAGAAGACACCTTTCTTCAAGCAGTGCTACAGTCCATAATCTGACTTTAAAAAAACCCAAAACAACACTTTATTTTTTTTACACAGGACAATGCTCTGCCACATGCATTGAAGTACTCCACTGTGTGGCTAGTCTTAATGATGAAAGAATAATGACTTGGCCCTATTCCTCATCCAACCATAACCTTATTGAAAACTTTTGGCCCCTTTTTAAATGGGAGAATTAGGGTGAAGGAATACATTACACCTCTCTGAACAGTGTCTGGGAGGCTGTGGTTGCTGCTGCACAAAAATTGATCAACAGATTAAGAAACTGACAGACTCCATGGAGAGGAGACTTATGAAAAGAAGGGTGGCTTTTTTGGTCTCTGATTTTTTTTTTTTTCAAATGTCAGAAAACCAAAAACTGACCACTGTTGTTTTTTTGCGCAAAGCAGCGGTAAGGTGAATTTAAAATACCATCGGATTTTCTACGGTATTTTAACGTATGCTAACAACCCTAAATAAGCTTAACATTTCGGGTTTGAGGTTTATTTAACTTTTTTGGATGACGCAAAAGTCTAACTGTAAGGGTTGGCTATCCTACACACACACAAAAACGGCTGGATTTCGGGGGTTTTTAATATTTTGAAACCCTAAAATCCGACGAATAACATTCACATAAGACTTTACAAAAAAAACCCTGAATCTACAAAGTTTTTTTTTTTCTGCTCGTTTTTCGTCCCAGCGTTTTGGGAATATGAAATGCGACAAAAAACAAAAACCCACAGAAAAAAACGCGCCGAAATATATATATTATATATTTTTAAAAATTTTTAAAAAATTTTTTTATACACAAAACCACACAATCTCTTTGTAAAGATAGATTATTTTGGTTGCGGTGCTTTAAATTTTAAAATTTGGCTATTAAAATATATATACTTTAGAAGTGTATAATACGCTGAAACGATAAATATAGGGCCCAATTATTGCCCCCAAAAGGGTGATTTATAATTGTTCTTTATTGGGACTATTTTTCTTTATTAGGGGTACAACACGAACCATTGCCCATTTTATATAAGGGGGGGTTTGTCCCAAACTTGTAGATCAATTGGGTTTTTTCACTATTGTTTTTTTGCACAAGGGGCCTGATTTCCCCCTTTTGATGTTTAGATTTGGAGCCCAATGTTTGCTAGTAAAAAAATGCGGAAACCTTTTGGGGGCATGCAGTATTTATTTTATATATATATATTAATATATTATATATATATATATTGTATTTTATATTAATATAAATTATTTATTAATTTTTTAAAAATTTTTATTATGTATGTATATAATATTAGTTTGTTATTATAGGTAGTAAAATATATGTTTTGTTGTAATATTAGTGTTTTATGTATATTATATGATGTGTATATATAATATGTATGTATTTTTTAATTATAGTGTATGTAAAAATTATGTGTATGTATATATATTTGTATGAGTTATTGTTTTTGGGGTATGAAATATAAATAATTTTATATATATAAAGTGTATGGTAAAATATATATAGTGTATTTATATATATGATGTATGAATATATAAGTGATTATATAAAAATTTATAGTGTATTATATTTTAGTGTATGTATATAAAAAATTTAATATAAATATATATAGTGTTGTTGTGTAAAATTTTAATATATTTTTAAAATATAGGCATGTTTATATAAATATACACTAAACGGCAATTTATTAGGTCCACCCCAACTGCTCTTTTAACACTTAATTTCAATCGACAACACGGGCGGCAATCGTGCATTGGCATGTGACAGGTCGACAATCTCCTGCATTTTCAAACCGACATCATGGGGGGAAGAAAGGTGATTTGAGTGCCTTTGAAGGGGCATGGTTGTTGGGCCAAAGGGGCGGGTCTAGTATTTCAAAACTTTGACTTTTGGGATTTTACCCAAAAACCATCTCTGGGGTTTCAGAGAATGGTCCGAAAAAGAAAAAACACCCCAGTGAGCGGAAAGTCCAGTGGGGGGAAAATTTGCCTTGTTAAATCCCAGAGGTCAAAGGAAAAGGGGCAAAAGGTTCGAGCTGATGGGAAAGGAACAGTGACCCCAAATACCAAACCCGTTAAAACCCAAAAAGGTGGCAGAAGAGATCTCTAAAACCCCACAGAACGGCGAACTTTGAGGCAAAATGGGCTACAGCAGCAAAAAACCCAAACCCCCGGGGTTTGGCCACTCCTTTCAGCTTTAAAAAAAGGGAAAATGAGGCCCCAAATTTCCCAAAGTCATCGAAATTGGCCAGTAGAAGTTTGGGAAAAAATTTTTCCCGGGTTGATGAGCCCTCGTTTTTCCCTGCTGCGCCCATTCGGAGGTTGGGGGTTTTCCCAAAATTTTTGGGCCGTAAACAAATAAAAAGCATGGAATCCTTTCCTGCCTTGTATAAAACGGTTCAAGGCTGGTGGGGGTGGTTTTCCTGGTGGGGGGAAATTATTTTTTTGGGCACTTTTTGGGGCCCCCTTTTTCCCAAATTTGGGAGCATCGTTGCAACCCCTTTGTGGAATTATGCCACAAAAAATTGGGGCCCCAGTTCAAAAGGGCCCAAAAAGGGGGCCCAAACCATTTTACTGCATGGTGTACCTAATAAAGTGGCCGGGTAAATGTTTTTAGTATATATATATATATATAAAAGTGTAATATATATATATATTTGTTTTATATATATTTATATATATTTTTAATATATAATATTTATATTTTAAATAAAAAGTGTTTATATAAAGAATATTTTGTGTATATATATAAAAAGTGTATATAAAATTATTTGTGATTTTGTATATTTTAGTGTTTTAAATTAAAATATATTTAAAAGTGTATGTGTGTTTTAATATATATATATTATGTTATTATATATATATATTTTAATAAAAATATATATATATATAGGGGGTATGTATATACACCACCGGCCACTTTATTGGTTCCCCTGTCCAACTGCTCTTTAAACACTTAATTTCAAATCACCCCAATCAAAAGGCGGCAACTCAGTGCCTTTGGGGCATGTGGGACATGGTCAAGCCCAAACCCTGCTTTTTAAAAACCCGGGGAATCGAAAGGGGAAGAAAGGTGATTTGAGTCCCTTTAAACGTGGCATGGTTTTTGGGTTTCCAAAAAGGGGCTGGTCTGAGTTTTTCAGAAACTGTTTGATCTCCGGGGGATTTTCCGCAAAACCCACCCTTTTGGGGTTTTACAGAAAAAGGGTTCCAAAAAAAAAAAAACATCCTTTGGCGGCGGGCCCCTTTTGGGGGGCGGAAATGCCTTGTTAAATGCCAGAGGTCAAAGGAAAATTTGGGCAACGGGTTTCGAGTTTATAGAAAGGCAACATTGACTCAAATAGCCACCCGTTAAACCAAAGGGTGGGCAGAAAAACCATCTTTTAACCACGGGTAGGGGGAAAACCCTTTGAGGCAGATGGTTTACAGCAGCAGAAGACCACACCGGGTGCCACCCCTTTTCACTAAGAACAGGAAACGGGCTCCAATTTCCCCAAGACATCGAAATTGGACGGTAGAAGATTGGAAAAACTTCCTTTGGGTTGTGGGGGTCTCGATTTCTGCTGCACATTGGAAAGGGAGGGTCAGAATTTGGGGCAACAAAATGAAAGCTGGGTCCTTTCCCGCCTTGTATCAAGGGTTTAGGCGGTTGGTTTGGGGGGTGTCATGGTTTTTGGGGAATATTTTTTTTGGCACTTTGGGCCCCTTGGGACCAAATTTAGCATCGTTGAAAAAAACCCCTTTTTGAGAATCTATGCCACGAAGGAAATTTAGGGGAGTTTTGAAGGGAAAAAGGGGGGCCAACCCTTTACTACAAGGTGTTTCCTTTAAAAAAGGGCCGTGATGTATATATATAATTATTTTTATAATTTTATAAATTTAAATTTTTATTTTTATATATATTTAAAAATATAAAATATATATATTTAAATTATGTTGTATTATTTTATAAAATATAATGTGTTATAAAATTTTTTTTTAAAGTATATTTTTTAATTTAATAGGGGTTTAATTTATATATAGTGTATTTATATATAAGTGTGTAAATATATAAATTGTAAAATTGGGGTTTTAAAAAATTTATATATATAGTGTATTTATAAATAAAATTTATATATATATACTTTTTAGTTTTATGGGATTTAATAGGATTTATTATACATGTAATTGTTTAATTTTTAAAAAATAAAATAGTGTTTTAAAGTGAATTAAAAATCTTGATTAAAAACTGTATGGGGGTAATATTTATTTTAAGTGGTTTGTTTTAAAAAAGGGGGGGAATTTTTTAAAAAAGTATTTATTTTAAATATTTTTGGGTTTTAAAAATGGGGAAAAAAAAAATGTAAGTTTTCAAAAGTTTTATTGGGGTAAAAAATGGGGGAATGGTTGGAATATAAAAGGAAATATTAAAAGGTTAAAAAAAGGAAAAATTTAAGATTGTGGGATTTAAATGGGGTAAAAGGGAAATTTATTTATAAAAAGGGTTATAATTTTAAGTTGAAATTAATAATAGAGTTTTTTGTGGGGATATTATTTTGTGGGGTTATAAATTTAAAAAAAAGTGGATATTGTTTTATAAGGGTTTGGTGGGGGGGTGGGGTATTTAATATTTTTTGGAATTTCCCCTTAGGTAAAATTATTTGTTGGAAATTTTATTATAGGAATTAATTGTGAAATAAGGGGGGCCAAACCCACTTATTTATATAGTGGGGGGGTAGTAAATAATTTTTTATATAAAGGGGATTTTAAAAAAAATATATATATAAAGGTTTTATATTATGGGGTTTTATATATTTTATTAATATTTTGTGTTTTATATATGTGTTTATATTTTATAAATTTTATATATTATTTATATTTTTTTTGGTGTTTTTTAATGTTTTTTTGTTTTATATATATTTATTTTTTTTATGGTTTTTTTTTTTTGTGTTTTGGTTTTTTATTTTTAATTTTTATATTTTTTTTATATAATATTTTTTATTTTTTATATATTAAAGGGGGTTAAAATTTTATTTTAAAATATATATAGTGTATGGGGTAAAATAATATTATATTTTTTTTTATATATAATATATAGTGTAATTAATTTTAATTTTTATTTTGTGTATGTGTATATATAATATTTTTTTATAATAATAAAATTTGTGTATATATTTTGTTTTTTATATATTTTTTTTATTTTTATTTTAGGGGTGTTTTTTTGTTTTTTTATATTTTTTATATATTTATATATTTTAGTGTGTTTTTAAAATAGGATAATAAGTGTGGGGATTTTATATATAGTGTATGTTTTTTATATCTAATATTTTTAATTTTTAGTGTTATATATACACATACAAAAAAAAAATTTTAATAAAACCGGGTTTTGTGTTTTAATATTTTTATTTTTTAACAAAAATATATTTTTTTAATAATATATATTTTATTTTGTGGTTTTTTTAAAAATATATAGGGGGGTGTATATTTTTTTAATATAATTGGGGTAATATATATTTTTATATTATTTGTTTTTATATTTTATATATAAAGTGGTTTTTTATATTTTTTATATATTTTTTAAGGGGGTTTTTATATTCCCGGGGGTTTTATATATATTAAGGGGGGTTTTTTTTTTTATATTTTATATAATTTTTTGGGGTTTATTTTTTTATATGTTTTTTTGTTTTTTTTTTATTTTATTTTTGGTTTTTTAATGTGTGTATATATATATTTTTGAAAAAATTAAATTTTTATATAAAAACTTTTTATATATAGGGGTGTTTTTTTTTTTTGGTTTTTTATATTAAAATATTTATATAATTTTTATATTTTATATATTTATTAGGTTTTGGGTTTTATATTTTTTTATTTTTATTTTTATGGTTTTTTTGTTTATATATTTTTTGGTTTTTTTTTATATAAATTTTTTTTTGGGGCAAAAATTAACAAAAAAATTTTTTTTACTAAATGTTTTTATTTAAATTTAATTTTTCCCGCTGTTTGCCCAGGTTGGAAGGGGGTGGTATTGTGTAGTTACTGCAATCTTGCTAGATGGATTTCCCATACGTACTTGAAGATCGGAAATCTGACATGCACATTGTGGTTCTGAAGCCCCCCTTTTTTATTTTGGGGAAAGGGGAATAACGGACATGATCAGTGGAATTTTGAAGAAGCCATATTGAATCTCTATGAAGTTTGCAGTCCCATTCGCCTCACATATTTGAAGGTCTTTATGAACTGGTGGGGTAATTATGTTAAATTTTTTTATTTTTTTTGTTCGTTTGGTGAAATGTTTCCTTACACATATGTAAAATACTATGGGCCATAGGGCTTGGGCTTTAAACTTTCTTTGTTTCCCCTAAAACAGCCAAACACGCGCCCATTTTTTTTTCATTGGGGGCCCCTGATTGGTTGCTATGGGGGAACCCAAAGGGGAGTTTTAGACCCAGACAGTTTTCCCTACAAAGTGGCCCAAAGTTCGATTTTTGACCCTTGAGGATTTTGGTGTATTGATTAAAATTTTAGGTTTCCCCCCAATTTAAAGGGGGTTTGGGATATTTAAAGAATAATAATATATTTTTATAAAATAATATACACTCGCCGGGCCAAATTTATTAGGGACACCCCCAATTTTGGGGGTAGTAACGGGGGGGACCCCCCCTTTTTCCCTTTAGAACCCGCCCCCAATTCTTCCCTGGCATAGGTTTTAAAAAGGTGGGTTGCAACGGCTTAATTGGGAAACCAAGGGCCCAAAAGAGTTCAAAAAATATTCCCCCCACCATGAAAACCACCCCCACCAGCCCGAAAACCTTTTATACAAGGCAGGATGGATCCATGGGGTTTTTTGTTGTTGACGCCAAATTCTGCACCCCACCATCCAAAGTCCCCAGCGGGAAAAACGGACTCATCAAAAACCCGGGAAAGGTTTTTCCCAAACTTTCTACTGTCCAATTTCGATGAGCTTGGGGAAATTTGGAAACCCCCAGTTTCCCGTTTTTTTGCTGAAAGGAGTGGGAACCCTGTGTGGTCGCTGCTGCTGAGCCCCCTGCCCCAAAAGTTTGCCGTACTGTCTTTCAGAGATGCCTTCTGCCTTTCCTTGGTTTTTAAAAGGGTGGCCCATTTTGAGTCCCCTGTTGCCTTTTTATCAGCTCGAACCAGTCTGCCCTTCTCCTTTTAAAAACTGGCATCAAAAAAAGGGATTTCCACCCACAGGCCGCCGGTCACTGGGTGTTTTTTCATTTTTTGGGGCCAAAATTTTCCCGTAAAACCCCAGAGATGGTTGTGCTGAAAATCCCGGGGATCAGCAATTTTTTGAAATACTTTGACCCCCCCTTTTTGGGACAAAAAACCCTGCCCCGTTCAAAGGGGACCAAATCACCTTTTTCCCCATACTGAAGCTCGGTTTGAGCTGGGAGGGGATTGCTTTACCATGTCCCACATGCCTAAATTTCACTGGTTTCTGCCTTTTGTTTGGGCTATTTGAAAAATTTAAATGTTAACGACAGTTGGGCAAGGGGGTACCCAATAAAGTGGGCCGGTGAGTGTTTTATAATGTGTGTCTGCACTTTATTTATGCTTGGGAAAGACTCACTTGAGTCAAAATGACACATTTTTTGTATTGGGATTTTAATAGATAGCATTTATGCTGATGCCGTTTTTGAATTTTTCTTGTATTTAGTAATAGTCTTTTATAAAACCTTTTTCTACGTTAAAACTAATTTATTGAAAAGGGGAAAGCTCCTTTAATTTGAAGGAGTAATATTATGCTTTAGATAATTCCTGCATCTCCAACCACGACTGCTTATGTTTTGACCCAGTTTGGTGAGGTTTTATAAAAATTGCTTTCAAAGATGGTACTTTTTGTCAGCTGCAGTAATCCATCCTCACCCAGATGTATGGATTCAAGTCTGTGAATAGGAAGCGGGCCATGCCCATTTGTATTATGTAGACCTGGAGACAGTGCTTAGAAATAAACTGATGCACCCTGCAACCTGTGTTCATCAAAGGTGTTTATTCTGTAAACACCTCTCAGAAAAGTCTCTGAAACATATCCTGTGTTTCCTACTTGGGTTTGAATTGCAATGACCATAATGCCAGCCTAAGGCTATGTTCACACGGCTTATTTCGGGACGTATTTACGTCCGCAAATACGTCCCGAAAAACGTTATACGTTTCAAATAATGAACAATTAGTTTTAAAATTTGATTCCGGGGTTTAAAATACGCTGTCATTCACACGAGCGTATTTTCACGACGTATTTGGGAGTAAAAAGCTGAAAAAATTAAAGCCCCCGTCACTTTTGAGGGGTTTTTCAAGTAAACCCCCTTTGAAAGAATGGGGGTTGTATTTACGGCGCAAAAAAAGTGCCAACTTTGTGACCTATTTGAAAAGTATTTTGGGACGTATTTGCGGGGGGAAATACTCCTAAATACGCCGTGTGAACATAGCCTAGGGTAGTTCACGGCCCCGGTTTACAAACAGATTTTTAAAACAAATTAGTATTTAGAATCCCCAAAAAATCAACTGTGGTCATCCCCAAAAGACCTCAAAGAAGTTAAAAGTCGGATTTCAAATCCAAAATCCATTCCCAAAAAAAAAAAAAATCTGACCACAAAATCCGCGCAAAAAAAGGTACAAAATGACAACCAATTGTAAAATAATGGTCGGATTCTATAATAGTATCAAACAGTATTTTACAGTTGCCATGTAGACATAGCCAAACCATCAAAGCTTAAAGTAAACCAGTCAGGTGGTTTATGTTACCCTGAGAGAAGGATGTCATAGAAGTAGAGAAGATAAGCTCTGTGATACAAAGGGTTATATGATCTGGAGTAGGATATCTGAGTAAATTCTAATAGGATTCCTACAGACAGTGGAAATCAGGTTTACTGTACCTACCTACAGTGATTGACAGCTTCCCCTGTATTAGTGTGTGTACAGAGAAAATTGTCAATCCCCTGATGTGGGCGAAGTAAAACATTCTTTTACCTTTTTTTCAGGATTTACGGTTTTTTTTTGCAGGGTGTGGGTCGGATCGTTTATAAAATGGACAGATCCAAAAAATATAAAAAAATTGGTACAGGTAGAGCAATGAATTCCAAGAGAAAAGGGGTCTTGTCAGTGCAGTGCTTATATCTTCAGCCTCTCAGATGGGGAATTTTTTTTAAAAAATAGCTGGCACGTTTTGCCACAACCCAGTTGGTGTAAGAGGCCTTTCTCTAGTTTGGAAATAATAAAGATCAAAAGTTGAGGTAATCTGTGAAGATGATACTATTTTACAACAAATTCATAAACTCAAAAAATTGTTTTTCAGGTTTTTTTGTTGAAAACTTTTTTTTCCCCCACTTAGTGCAGAGCATTTTGCATATTCACAATTTATTAAAGTTTTTTTGTGTTATAAAGTTGTATCCAATAAAAATAATTTACACCATCAAGCAAGAGGTTAACAATGTTTTGAACTTTTGACTTTCATGCTCCCTACCTCACATCCCTGCTTTTAACGTGAGGGCTCCTTTTATAGCAAACTCTTCCATCTAAAACTGACTTACAAAATTCTGCATATTCTTTTCATAACTCTTTTTTACGGTTTTTTCTCCTTGGGGGGTGGGGCAATCTTTTTTTTTTTGCCACTACAAATACAACTGTTCTCACGTTCCCTAATAGCTCATGTGTTTTGTCTGATTCCAAAAGAAAGGGCACGGGTTTAGCACCATGAAGAAGGTTCCCAAAAAAAAAAAAAAAAAAAAAAAAAAGGACAAAAAGCATCATCCAGCTCATCGATAGCGGGGTCTGGTCAAAAAAATTGCCAAAATGCATTTGTGAGGCCCTGACATTTTGGAAAAATGGGAAATGAATCCGTCAAAAGTCGGACTTAAAAGGTTATCATTCTGGCGGGAAGACAGCATGGGGGTGGCTGTATGCTTCGTAAGAGTGAGATCCAGAGTCCATGAAAGCACCTGCAATCACTTACACAGGTCTGGAATGTGGCCCAAAAAAAAAAAAAAAAGGTAAGCCTCTTTTTAAAACCCCGGTCAAAAAAGCTTTAAATGGGTTTCGAAAAAATATGAAAGTGGACAGTAGAAGAATGGAAACAGATGATTTGGAGCGAGGAGATGAAAGTCCAAGAGTGGTCAAAAATGGGTCTGGAAAAAAAAAATAAAATAAAGGGAAAAGGGGGCTAACGGATTGAGAAATTAATGGAATTGTCAAGTTTGGTGGAAGAAGGCTGATGATATGGGGTTGTTTCACAGCCAAAGATGTTACATACTTGACCAGGATCGATGGTGGTCTCAATGCTGAGCTATAGCAGTGCCTAAAGAGAGTTACTTCATACACTCGAGTATAGGTAGGAAAAGGATAACGAGATTCCAGCAGACAAAGCCCCAAAGCTACAACATTGGGGTAGAGTTAAGAAAAACTGTTTCGACCAGTGTGCATCAATTTTAATAATGTGTGTAGAAGCCCCGGGGATGGATTTGGTGAGCATGTTGAACCAGACCCCAGAAGGATTCGGCAGTATTAAAAGAAAAAAAGGGGGATTTACCAAATACTAAAAAAATAAAAAATTTTGATTTTTACAAGCAAACCGTAAATGCTTTTTTGACAAGAATATGCAAATAACAATGCTAAATATTGAAATCAAATTTTTATAAAAGTTTGCTAAAATGATTTTCTAAAAAGATGGTAGCCTCCTGTACAAAGCTGTAGTGGATGGTGAGATATGGAGCCTGAAAATCAAAAGTTTAAAACATTGTTACCCTTTTGCTTATCACTGTAAGGCTAAGTTATTGCCGGCGTAATTGTGGGGAAGGATTTCACCCGCAATTACGCCGGCTGCCGTGTAGCGGCGTGTATCCCGCCAGGATAATGTGCATGTCACTTTCTCCCCGCTCTGCATATTCGCCAAGCGGGGAGGCGAGACTGAATCCATAGTTCTCTAGAACTGTGGATTACCGTAATGCCTAGTACGGATTTCAGCCATATTGGAGCGCAATACGGCACGAATAACGGCTGAAATCCGTCCCAGAATCAGTCGTGTGAACGAGGTCTATGTTCTACCTAAACAGCTTGATTATTATATCATAAGGTGATAAAAAGCCTTATGTTACCATTTTACTTCAGTAAAGTTATCACTTAGGCTATGTTCACACGGCTTATCCACGGCGTAATTGCAGGGACGGATTTCGCCCGCAATTACGCCATGTGCTCGGGCGCGGGACCGGCAGCTCGCCAGCCCCATAGACCTTCACTGTCCACGGCGCGTATACCGTCGTGAATAATTGACATGTCACTTTCTCCCCGCTCGCGAAATACGGCGAGCGGGGAGAGGAGACGGAATCCATAGTTCTGTATGAGAACTGTGGATTACCGTAATGACTGGGACGGATTTCAGCCGTATTGGAGCGCAGTACGGCGCGAAATACGGAATGAAATCCGTCCCAAAATAAGGCGTGTGAACATGGCCTTAAACATGCACCATGCATTAGGGAATGGGAGTCGGAGTTTTGGCTTACCAACTCCACAGTCCTGTTTTTTCTAGTCCCAAATCCTACATCAAATGATATCAACCTACATATCACGGAGCTTATGTTCCCTCCTCCATCATATCTTGATCTCAGATAGTGTAACAAACCACTGACTGGTTCAATGTAAGGTGCTTTCACAATGTTTTGCAGTTTGACAGGTTTCTCAGCTCCTGGGCTTGCCGATTATTCTCTGAATGGCAATTACACAGGACTTTTACTGCAATGAGTAGAATGCAGAAGTCACGTATTGTTGCTGATAAAATGTAATCTTTATTAAATTACAAATCTTGTAACAAAAACAAGACATCTGGAGAGGGGTAAAATTCTAAATACAGACTTGACAGTAAAGTCTAAAGAGAAGGAGGTGTAAAAATTGTCAACAAAACAATATTAGCTCTTTATACATATGCGGCTGGAAGGTTGTTCTAAAATGAAAGCCATTTGCTTATTCAACCACGTTACTTCAAACTTACAACTACATCATCATTAAATACACTTTTACTCGGCTCCTAGGCTTTTCCATTTGGTTCCTCGGATTTTTTTTTGCTGGGAAAGTATTGAACTTGCGCAGTGACAACAAGTCAGGGATCATGCCAAGCTACAAGAGCATCTACAATGGCTGCAGGGAAATGGTTGTACGGTAATATAAAGCTCAGAGATTACTTGTAGCACTTGTAATGGAATGATGGCTTGTTATGGCCAATTCTACATAAGATGTGAGGGCAACTGTAGCTTGATGAGCGAGAACCAGAAGCAATTACAAACCAAACACACACACATGAAATACAGGTAAAGACAGAATGGCAAGAGAAAACCTCTCTCCTGCTGAAAAGGCCTGGAGTATACGATGGCTGCCGACCATTGTCATCAATCATCACAGGGAATAGAGTGGCCGTGAACCAGGGCTGGACAAATCCCAGGAGCCAGGCTGCCAATGCGGCTACCCAAAAAAACAGCAGCAGCACATTGGTAAAGTCTTACTACTGGGGCCTGAAATGGGGTCATGGGCTCCTCTACAGCAATTTGTCCATACCTGGTGTAAACATAGATAAAGACTCACATAGAAGAAAGGCTCGTTTACACAGTCACATATATAGCACTTGTTCCCGTCCACACACTTTTTCCAAACAATGTGACTGGTTTCCGACTTAGAAAAAAAGGAAAGAAGTCTCTCCTGGGAGAGCATTTCCTTCTTTCTCCTGCTGGGATCCAACTGCAGAGGAAGAGAACACTGCAACCCCCTCGAATTAAACAGATGGGAACAGCGCCCATTTAGAGGACTGTAAAACGACTGCTAAGACTGGGTTTACATGGCGAAATAAAATTTTTTAAAAAGAAATATGTCAGGAACCACACAACACTTGTCAATGGTCTGTGTCTAGAATGGTACTATTATGGCACCATTGCTGGAAGAGAGTATCTTCTGGACACCCTTGTTAAAGTGCGAAAAACTGCACATTTGGCCTCGTTCCAAAAAAGGGGATTTCAGCCGTATTGCGGTCGTATTTGGGCCCTCCAATAGGCTGAATCCTCCCAGGCTTACGGTAATCCACAGTTCTCATAAGAAACTAGGGATTCCTTTCCCCCCTCCTGCGGGGCGTATAGTGACATGCACTTTACCTGGGGGATACGCCCCGTGGATAATGGATGTCTATGGGGGCAGCTGCCGACCTCCCCACCCCCGTGCACGGCTCACACCGAAATTGCGGGGCGAAACCCATCCCGCAATTACGGCGTGAATAAGCCGTGTGAACCATGCCATACTATTGTGGCTGCAGGAATCTGTTGTAAAATGTGCTCAAGTGTGGTGTGTTTTTAGTGCCGACCATGTATTGTGTATTTTGCCAACACACACAACTTGTTTGCCCCATAGATGGAAGAATAAAGAAAGAGAAAAGAGGCGCTCTTCATATAATAATGCTATAGATAAGGCTGCACAACACCCAGCGCTCAAAGGGTGGGCTTACGCAAAACGGCCACATCGGGGGCGATCCTATGTGGTTTGGCCACCACCTCTTGCCAAGTTGTGCAATTCTGCTATAGATCCTCCACTCGCCTTTGGGAGTTGTGCACAGGGAGGCACAACTATCAAAGCACGCTTTAAATTTGGGAGGGGTGTTGTAACCTCCACTTCATAATTCAGATGGCAAGAAATGGTAAACTGTATAAGTAAAAATTCACAGACTATGAAAGTGAATCCCACTAGAAAACATCACTTTTTTCTGTTTTTTTTTTTTTTTTTTTTATCAGTATTAATAAAAGTTAAAAACATTCTCCCTAGAAAACCCTGGGTACTCTATCCCTACCTGACGTTCCAATTCCTGAGTAGAAAAAGGGTTTTGGCGAAAAGGTCGTTAGTGATTTTATGTACCTAGTTTTTATAGGTTTTTAACTCTTTTCAAGGTATATTTTTCTTGATTTAAAATTTTTATTTAAATACTTTGCCCTCTTGGAGGGTTTTAAAAGATGAGCGCCGGGGGGCCTTTTCTTTAGCTTCCGTACCTGACACAGGGGAATCGCCCTAAAAGGGGGAACCCCGAACTTGAACCTCCTACTCTAGAAAAAAAAAAAAACGAAAAAAAAACAGGAATACACCAACCAGTGTAAATAGCAATTAAATGAATAAACAACGTACAAACAAAAAATAGAAAAAACAAGCTGCAAAAAAAAAAAAAAAAAAAAAAAAAAACAGCAAAAAAAGCAAACTACAAAAAAAACTTCAAAAACAATACCAGTATTATAAAAAAAAAAAATCACTTATCAAGGGAAATTACACATAATTTAACTCCAACATGTTTCCCCCAAAGATACACTGGGTTCAATGTGTTGGATTTAAATTATGTGTAATTTCCCTTGATAAGTGATTTTTTATGATACTGGCATTGTTTTTGAAGTTATTTTTTTTGTAGTTTGGTATTTTTTTGCAGCTTGATTTCTTCATTTTATTTGTACATTGTTTATTCATTTAAGTGCTATTTACACTGGTTGGTGTATTTTTTTTTTTTTTTCTCTTTACAGGGATTTCTAGAGTCAGGTACGGGGTTCGAAGTTCAGGGTCGCCCTTTTAGGGGCGATTACCCTGCGTCAGGGTAAAAGTTATGTTTTATAGTGGGATTCACTTTCTTAGTCTGAATTTTTTCAATTTGTGTCAAATCCCACTGCGTGTTATGTTTCTATAATACATGGTTCCAATCCATTCACTATATTGGCTGTGAAGTAAACTATGCAAGTAGGCAGACGCAAAGGTGAATTTGGTCACATAGAACTGGTTTCAGTAAATAAGTGAGGATTCTGACATCTACTTGTTCACCGCCGATGTTCTGTTTGATGCGAAGCGCTAGAAATAGTCATCTACCGAGAAGCACTTAGGCTCCTGGCCACTTGTACAGTTCACTACACTTTTATGCCTTATCTGAAAAATGGGGTGGGACTTTGATGCAACATTATGCACCAAAATAACACTAAAATTCTGGCATAGAATTCTGGTGCAAAGTGAACCAATAGTGGGTCTAAAAAAATCTAGTCTACAGCTGCGCCAAATTTATGAAACCTCATGATAAACCTGGCACTTACTTAGGGCTCATCCCCACGGCAGAGGACAAATACCGGTTGGTTTATCTGACTGGTATTTGTCCTATTTTAGTGCCGTCCTCACTGCCGCCGGGGGGCGGCTTTTTTCCGCAGTTAGCGGAGAAAAGCCCTCACCATTCACATTGCTGCACGGGTTTTCCATAGCGGCCCGGTGTGTTAGTTTGCGGCCGGTTTTTCAGACGGTTAGCAAAACCGCAAACAATCTGAAAAACTGGCCGCAAACCGGTGCTGTGGGGACATACCCTTAGACTATGTAAGGGGTTTTACCATGACAGAAATGGACGACATATCGATAAGGTTATTCCATCAAGGTCAGCTAGGCGCAGGTCCCATACTGCTCTAAGGGAAAAGTGGCTGCACTTGTGCGGTGACTCCATTTATGTCAATGGAGATTTCAAGAACAGCCGAATTCAACCGCTTAGCTGTACTCGGAACTCCCATTGAAATTAATGGAAAGAGACCACTCAACAGTCACTTCTCTGTTCAGAATAGGGAACACATTCTGGAGATAGGTGTCTATGTCTGTGATTTCAAAACCCCTTATACAGTCTGTTATCCAACAATAGTAAATGTGCATATTGGGTAGATGGTGAATATTTTTCCAATCAGTTAAAGATACTTGAATGTTAGGTTCCATTACTCTCATGCAGGTCCAAACAATAATCTAATTGCCACATGTAAACCCAGCATTAGGATATTTATGACATGGAAAGCACACAGATAAGAGACTTAAACACAGAAAATATAAAGTGTATGCTACAAAATAAAGAGAAAAATGCACAATTTTATACAAGACATTTAAATATAAAATACACTTGAACACCTCCACTTTATTCCATGTTTCCTTCCTCCTCCCCCCCATGTATCTTGTGCTGTATTTCCTAGAAAGCAATAAACAAGAAGGGATACTTCAACTCACTTATTAAAATGATCCATACCTTCTGGTTTAGTTCCACTATCACAATGCAACGTAAAAAGTAACAGGCCAGTTCAGCACTCACATTATGCCAACTCAGTCTTTTCACATATCTACCTATAAATAGCCCTTCCAGCTTCAAACTGAAACAAATCAAGAAAAATGGTCATGTTAAGGGTCAGTATTTTCTCTGCTATCTGGTCTAAGCTCCATTCTAAAGCCGTGACATCTCCCATTGCTCATTAGAAGAACGGCCACGCGCTTAGACCTCGGTTACTGTGCACTGTCCATCAGGTCTTCTAGACCTTACAATGGCATTTTGCGCACCATTAGCTGGTGAAGCTGGGTGATCTGGTGGTGGCTGGGAAGCCCCAATTACCGTGTGTCTCTGCTGGAGAAATACATTCTGTTGCTCTGAAAGAATCCCCTGGCTGTTGGTGTCATCTGATTCAGCATCATCTAGAATGGCATCAGTGGGTGTCACTCTACTCGCAGGCTGCGGCAGTCCTTCCTCACCTTCCCCAATGTTATTTCTACCTGCTGCATGGTCTTCTATCTGGAGCTGGGAGAATGCATTATCAAGTGCAGTGCTCCCATCAGTATGTGGAAGGGCGGGAGGCGCAGTCTGGCTACCAGGAACTATGTGAGGTCTAACAGGTAAAACAGCAGTAGTTTGGGCTGATGAAGCTCCAGGTGTGGCAACGTTGTCTGCACCATCTGCTGAGCTTTCCCTTGCAGGGCTCACATTAGCTGCATCACAGTCTAGCCTCAGGCCAGCCACACCCTTTTTGGGTATATCTACAATATCCCTTTTCATCTTTCTGCGTCGTCCATGCTCATTTCTTCTGTACTGCACCATGTTCTCTAGGTCGGCTACATAAAGAAAGCCAGCGATGAGCATCTCCGTGTTCTTTTTGCCTTTGGTGAAGGCATCTTCCAGCTCTCTGCTCGTCCTCTCGTCATACTGCCACCAACCGTTTCTTCCTTCATAGTACCAGGCGTACTCTCCATTTCCTCTGCTAGCAGACTTCAACTCCTCAGGGGAAAGTAAAGTGGGTTTGTCTAGGAAGTCCTCCGGGATCTCTTGTCTACAAAGGGCACATCGCCTTCCAAGCCACGAGGCTCCTTTCACACACAGGTAACAGAAGATGTGCTTGCAGGGAAGACTGACTGGATGTACACAGGTCTGTAGGCAAATAGCACATTCAGGGACCGCAAGACTTGGCGTTCCATTGGAGCAAGCTTCTCCGAGCTTCTTATTTGAGGGCAACATGTTTGTAGTGTGAGTAATTTCACCACAACCAGCCATCCTATAGTAGGAGAAAAAAAATTCTAGTTACAATGCTTATGATCATTCACTCAATTTTTTGTCGCAATATCCCAAATGTATAGGTGTTCTATAGTTTTAGAACAGTTCGGCCTCGTTCACACAGCCAAAACCAGCGCGGGCGCTGGGCGTGGTCTTGGCGCGGGCGGGGCGTGACGTGGCTTGCGTAGAGGGTTTGCCCCCATGCAAACCGCGCCACGAGCCGCGGCCCAGCCGCGCACCACCCACGGTGATGCCTGCTGAGAACTCCCAGGCGTGTGTTTATTAACGCGGTTTCCCATAGGAAACCATGTTAATAAACTGGGTGCGGTTTTGGTCGCGGAAACCATGTCGGAACCCACGGCCAAAACCGCGCCCAAAGCCGCCGTGTGATCATGCCCTTATGTGTACTGGCCACAAAAAAGGCTTTGGGAAAACCCATTAACTCCATCATCTATGAACAATATGTAGTTACAAGGTGCCTGCCAAGGCTTCAGTGGTGGCCTAATAGAGGACATTACTGGATTTCTGAAATGGAAAACGTGAAGAAGCAAAGCATCATGGGACTGGCCATAAAGTTCAATTCTCATTTTTAGCTCTTAGGCTATGTTCACACGGCGTATTTCGGGGCGTATATGCGGACGGAATTACATCTGCAAATACATCCCGAAATACGTTTCAAATAATGAACAATTAGATTAGCATTAATTCCAGTGTAAAATACGCCTCGTCGTTCACACGAGGCGTAGTTCCGCAACGTATTTTCGCCATGTAAATACGATTGTAAAATTTAGTCCCCTGTCACTTATTGAGGAGTATTTCGCGACGTAAATCCCATAGTAAAGAATGGGGAATGTATTTACGTCGCGAAATACGTGCCACGCTTTGTGACACGTATTTGAAACGTATTTCGTAATTACGTCCGCAAATACGCCCCAAAATAAGCTGTGTGAACATAGCCTTAGATTTTACCTCATATTATGTAATCTTTTGATGCATAAAGACATTTCAACCTCCAAATGAGTCACCAGTCAATGGAACAAAAACATTATCATGGAATATTTTTTCCACTCACTATATGCAGTATAGTTCAGTTTTCCCTTTGAACCTAAATCAAAAAAGCAATCTTAAGAGATCACCTATTAAAAATGATTACTACCAAACTGGATATTTTTAGTGGTCAGGTTCTTCAGTTTAGAAGACTCCAGCAATTCCCTTCTTATCGGTGGATAAATTTAAAGTATTCTTACCAGAACGATTAGCTTTAAACACATAAGTAAAGGGAAATAAAGACGGTTACCAAATACAATTGCTGTTCTGATTTTGCTTCCTTTCGGAACTAGAGCATTTCTTATCTCCCGCAAGCTTCTCTAGGTCACCTCTGTCTGCTCCAGTAGTGACATTTCCTGTTGTATCTTATTACCAAAAGAGCTTGTCTATGTTTCTTACTGAGAAACTTTAACCCATCACCAATATCACTGTATGCTCACACCGTGTAATTGTGGTGCGTATTTCAGTGGGTAATGGCGCCAAATACAACCTGCAAAAATATGGTAAAATCATAGTGTGAGGAAATTGACTCAAAAATGACAGTCCTCTCTCTCCAACTCATGCAACTCATCCTCATGCAACTTAATTAGCTCAAACCCCCAGCTTCAAAGACTTGAATAAAAGGCATCTAGCCGACACGTCTCAGATATTTCATATAGATTTATAGGCGATCCGCTCATAACCGGTCCATGGCGAGTTCAAATCTTAAAATATGGAGCACACAAAACCACCACTCCCGGGTTTCTGGGGCGCATGGGGACCGAGATATCCAGAACTGGACTTAAGGATTCCATAAGATAGGGGTGTCTGGTACCCGGGCGTAGGGTAGGTCCAGCCGGTTCTGTGCCAATGCCCCGCCGCGTTATGGTCCATTGTTGTGTTTCTGTCAGAAATTGCATGGCCAGAGTGGGAGGCGTTCATAGACCGTCCCAGGGGT
This sequence comes from Phyllomedusa bahiana, assembly GCA_025379985.1. Lineage (NCBI taxonomy): Eukaryota > Metazoa > Chordata > Amphibia > Anura > Hylidae > Phyllomedusa > Phyllomedusa bahiana. Next base: position 88,895 of record JAODAL010009745.1, on the reverse strand, counting down.
GTGTGGGGGCGTGTAGGGGGCTGCCACGTGGACTGTCCCCTCACAGATATAAGCAGGAGCCCGTGTGGGCTCAAGGGTTGATCCATGGAGGGGGGTACCTAAGAGCATTTCCAGGAGCATCCACACGCAGAAGCCAGGCCACGCAGAAGCCAGGCCACATACGCCCCCCATGTGGGCCGAAGGTAACTTGACCCATTTTAACTGCCTTTTGTCTGTAACCCATACTTTTATGTGCACCTCTAACTCTTACGTAATTATTATCCTTTTGTATATTTTTGTCAGTGTGCCCCCAAGGCTAATTAAAAACAAAACTTTAATCTGATTTATCTTCTTGATCATCGGACTCCACCCCTAGTACTGGTCTAAATATAAGCACCCCAAATGGTTCCGCCCTTGTTATAAGTGGGGTAACGGACCGGTCTTTAAAACCCGAGAGAACTGGTGGCAGCTTGTTTGTCTCCCGGGCCCGTGTGGACAGGGTTAACAGTGGAACAGTATTGGCGACCTTGTGCCCCCCAGGGCAGCGCAACGTCGAGATACACCCAAGTCAGGCCGCGACCCTCGAGTGGGCCGGGGGGAGGTTTTTTTCTTTTTTTTTCCCTCATGCTGAAAAATACTAAACCAACAGGAGGCAGGGCCATTGTGCCATTGAAAGTATGCGCTGGCCAGCCTGTACTTTCAACATCAGTCATATTGCGGCATGTACCTTTGCTACAAATAGCAAAGCCCTGTTTAACCCCTTAACCGCCCTTTGGGCCCGTATGAGTACCCCAGGGTCGTAAGGGGGGCTTTAGGGGGGGGATCCTCCCGACCCCCCCCCACAGCCGCCGGGGTTAGCGGAAAATCCCGCTAACACGGCAGAAACGCCCCGGGGGTGGCTCCCCCGCGCCGCTTTTTTACCCATCAGGCCCGGGGAAGATGGCCGCGGCGTCTGAATTAACGCCGATGGTGCCGGCACCCATGGTGCGGGGGATCGGCATAAGCGCAGCTATGCTGGCCCACCGATCACAGGCATTGTGGTGGGGGGCCTTGGGGAAGGCTCCCGTCACTTTTTCCCTGCCGTTTGCACCCCTTCCCTCCGCAACAGGAAGTGGGGAAACCCCCATCTTTTTTACACCCCAATGCATTGCCCATGCAAGCATTAGGTTTGTATTAACAATCGTGCCACTAGTGGTCAAGTACCACAGGGGGCCTCAATGTTTTCAGAAAAAAAAAAAAAAAAAAAAAGTTTTAAAAATAAAAAAAAAAAAAAGTATTAAAAGTTCAAATCACCCCTTTTCCCCCTTTTACAAAAAAATCATTAAAAAATAAAAAAAAGTTACACTATTTGGTAGCCGCGTCCGAAAAAATCCATCTATAAAAATTAACATTTTCCGTACGCTGAAACCGTAGAAGAAAAAAAATTTTCCCAAAAGCCAAATTGGTTTTTTGGTCATTTACGTCAACCCTAAAATGGAATAAAAGATCAAAAAAGTCCATGCATTCCAAAATGCTAGCGTAAAAAGACATTTAGCCCCCAAAAAATTACCCCCTCATGACGTCCGTAGGTGTTAGTACAAAAAAAGTTAAGTGCACAAAGGCGCCTGGTGCAAATTTTAAAAATAGAAAATGTTTTTTTTTTTTACGGTACCAAAAAATAACGGAAACCCTACATGTTTGGATTGGGATGCCACAACCCGAAAAAATACAGATAACACTTATATTTACCCAAGATTGAACGCCGTAAAGCAAAACCCCGCAAACATGGCGAAAATACTTTTTTTTCACATTGCCCCACTTGAATTTTTTGGGCCCAGAAAACAGATAGGAAAAAAATTAGAAAGCTCTTTCCCCAAAAAAAAACCCTCCAATTTGGAAAAAAAAAAGTACTTTAAAAGGCAAAAAAACAACTTCCCCCAAAAAACCCCCTTTTAAGGGTTAAACCCAAAATTTTAAAAAGGTGCCTGCCCTTTCCCCACAGAAAAATTGGGGGAAAACCGATCGCTAAACAGGGCCCGGGGGAACCCCCGTAAGTTCCATCGCTACCATGTTTTGAATTTCCCTGCTTCAGTCCCCAGGCAGGAAGTGGGGAAACCACCATCTTGGTACACACTAATGCATTGTCTATACAATGCATTAGGCTGTATAAATTATCACTCCCCCTAGTGAAGCGCTCTAGAGTAAATAAAAAAGTTTTAAAGTGTATAAAAATAAAAAAAAGTATTAAATGGCATTTTACAAATAAAATAAGATAATAAAAAAGTTACACATATTTGGTATCGCTGCATCCGAAAAAGTCCTATCTATAAAAATATAACATCATTTGGCCCGTACGCTGAACACCATAGAAGAAAAAAAATTCCCCCAAAAATTCCAAACACCAAAATTGCGTTTTTTGGGTCATTTCACGTCCCATAAAAATTGGAATAAAAGTGATAAAAAAAAAAAAGTCGCGTGCATTCCAAATTGTTAAGAATAAAAAGTATACTTCAGCCCGCAAAAAATGCCCCCTCATTCACATGCGTAGGTTAGAAAAAAAAATTTATTGGCGCACAAACGGGCGCCGCCGTGCAAATTTAAAAAATAAAAATGTTTGAATTTTTTAGGGGTACCAAAACAAATAAAAACCGGGGGGGGTACATGTTTGGTTTTTGCCGGATGCCTATCCCCTTAGAATACAGAAAACCCTCATTTTTACCAAGAATAAACGGTGAAAAAAAAAATCTCCAAAACATGGTGCAAGTATTTTTTTTTTCACATTTTGCCCTACTTAGAATTTTTTTTTTTGCCGTTCCACAGTATATTCTATGGTAATATGAATAACACCACTGGAAAGTACATCTTGTCCCGCAAAATAAAAGCCCTCATGTTCTATGTAGGTGGAAAAATAAAAAAAAGTTATGGCTTGCAGAAGGCAAAGAGGAAAAAATGTAGAGCCATATTATCATGACCATCCGTCAGGAAAGTGTTAATGTAAAATACCACATATGGGGCCATCTGGTACCTCTGTTTCCATACACTGTTTTTTCTGTTGTATATAACCATATTATGGATCTGAATTGAATACTTTGTCTATGCCGTCTATAGAACGGGCTCATGCTGTCTGTGTGCCTATCTTACACAATGGTTTTTTCATCAAATTGTGGAATGCTGCAATGGATTTTGCATCAAGTATTTTCCCCTATAAGCATTGTGGGTATACGTCCAAGGGTCCCAGGCAATCCCAGGGGAAATATTATACCTTTTTTCGGACATTAAAGTATTGTCAGGCTGTGGGTGTTTCCGCAAAAATGACATTTAAATGCGCTATTTTCCCACTTAGCCTGTTTTATCAGCAGGGCAGAAGGCTATAGAACTCTAAGGGGTTTAGGTTTTTCAGTAAGAAAGATAAACAAGCTCCTGTTCTGCTGATAAGACACAGCAGGAAGTGCTGTTGCTATCCCAGCCACTGATGCTAGAGCAGAAAGAGGTGATCAGTAACCTAAAATCTTCTGTAAACAGGCAGGAGGTAAGAACTGCTCTAACTCTGAATGAAGCAAAATCAGAACAGCAACGTTGGGTAATAATGTTAGGTTACCTTTGCCTACATGTTTACAGCTATTCAATGTTGTAATAAAACCCCTTTAACCTCCCCACCCCCCAAAAAATAAAATAAATACATTTTTCTCCTCCCCTCGTTGCAGGTGCCATAACAGTTTTATTTTTCCACCTACACAGACAAGTGAGGGCTTTTATCTTGCGGTACAAGATGTACTTTCTAATGGTGGGAAAAAGTGAAGAAAAAAAAACAAAAAAAACAAAAAAAAATTACTTGCGCCATGTTTTGCGGGGGTTTTTTTTTTAACGGCGTTTAATCTTTGTAAAAATATGTTTAACGTATTTTACAGGGGATAAACACGGCAATACCCAAACATTTATGGTTTTCCGTTTTGTTTTGGTACCGTAAAAAAATTCCCAAAAATTTTCTTTTTGACATTTCGCCGTGGCACCATTTTCCAAACCAATAACTTTTTTTTTTTTTTTTAAAAAAAACCTAGGACTTGAGTGAGGAGGGATTTTTTTGTGGGGTGAAGTGACTTTTTCTTGCTACCATTTGGAAAACATGCAACATTTTTCAGGGCTGGGAGTCGGCAACCGAAGCCCCGACGCCGACTCCTAATTTCCCAAAACCCCCGACTCCTGACCCCTCATACATGGCGCATGTTTAAATTAACTTTACGTAGTAAAATGGTCCCCTCGGCTGTTTAAAAACCTAGATACAATAATCAAGCATTTAGGTAGAACAGACACTGACAAACAAAAGGTTTAACAATGTTTTGATCTTTTGAACCTTGTGGTTAGAGTTGAAAAAAAGCTTATTTTATCCAATCCAGCTGCACCAACATTGGGAATGTTAAAGAACCTGGACAATTTTTGGCAAGACAGCTTAATCTTTTAGAGCCCCGAATATTCAGGCAGATTTAAAACCAAGGTGGATTTCCCCAAAAACAAAAAAAATAATAAAAATTAACATTTTTGATTTTAGGGGCAAAAAAAGTAACAATGCATTACAGGGAAAAAATCTGCAGACTAACAATGCAAATACTTGCTATCACATTAAAGTATAAGATAGGTAAGTCTAATAAAATTTCAGTACCCATGTACAAAGCGATGGATGGGGAGATTGGCCTGAAAGTCACAAGTTTTAAACCTTGTTACCAATTTTGCTTGTCATTTAAAATAATTTTTTGGTACGACTTTAGAACACAAAAAAAATTTTAAATTGCAACACACTGCAGGAACATTTTGGAGTCCTGAATTTGTTCTAAAATAGTAAAAAGCCTCCACAGATCCTGCATACAGACCCCACATCGATCTCATTATTTAGGCTAAGAACGCCCCCTCTACACTAACGGGTGGGGGCAAAGCGGTGACCCGGGGCAAAACTCTAACAATGTCAGGGTAAAAGGAATGCCCATAAATCATTTTGATGAATGGTTAAATCTTCTACTTCTTTTTAAAACGGGGAAAAATTTTGCGAATCTGTTTCCCTGGGAGCAAAACTTTTCCCCTGGGGCAGCGCTTTTCCCGCTCCATGTCCCCTCAATTACACTCCTTTGTGATAAGGGGTAAAAATATGGGTAAACAGTAGCACGGCCGCACCCAATTCCTCTTGCTCTTTCATAAACTAACGGACCAACTAATTTTATTTTGGGGAGTCAAGTCGGTCCTTTTTATGACGACCCGACCCACACCCTGCTTTTTATTTCATTTATTTCCCAAATTTTTAGGGGACATTAAATGACAAAAAAAACCCCGCAATTTTGGCTTTGTATTTTTTAAAATTTTCTATGGTGTTTAGCGTACAGGATAAATGATGTTATATTTTAATATATTGGACTTTATTGGACGTGGAGATGCCAAATATGTGTAACTTTTTTTTTATTATTTTATTTTTTTTTATTTGTAATATGGCAAAAAAGGGGGTTGATTTGAACTTTTTTTTTTTTTTTTTTATTTTTTTTTTTAAACAAAAGAAAAAAAAAAAATTTTTATTTACTTTAACTTTGAGTCCCCCTACGGTGCTTCACCACTATGTGGTGCGATCGTTTCAAAAACCGGATGCATTGTATAGACCAAGATGACTGTTTCCCCATATGGCAGCCATGGAGACCTTCACAAGGCTTCCATCGCTGCCATGTTAACTGATCAAAACCCCACAATTTTGCCGCGGAGGTCCCTAACGGAGGTCCCCGTTTCTCATTCATTTAGACGCCGCAGCCATGTTTACCATGATGTCTAAGTGGGTTAAACAGCGTGGGATGGCGGCAGCTAACACGCTACACAGCCCCTTAACGACACTAGGATGTACCCATACATCCAGGTGGGTTAAGGTGTTTATCATTCAAACATATTTATCAATGCAATTATAGAAAGCATAGCACTCTGGGTCATAGATCCATGTGATGTGTTTGGTCTGGGATTTGTATCTTATCCCCTTAAGGACCAAGCCAGTTTTGGCCTCTCTGACACCGCCCTATTTTTTAAATCTGACGTGTCACTTTATGTGAGAATAACTTTTCTACACTTTTACCTATCCATGCGATTCAGAGATTGTTTTCTCGTGACACATTGTGCTTTAAGTTAGTAAGAAATTTTTATCCATACAATCCTTGTTTGTGAAAAACATCAAAGTTTGTGAAAATGTCATTTTGAAAGTTCAAAAATTTCTACGTGCGAGACAGACTAGTTTATAACTAGCATCTACCATATGTCCACTATAGGGTGGCATCATTTTTAAATGTCTTTTTACAACATTAGAGGGCTTAGAAACTTAGTAGTAATTTCTCACATTTTCAAGAAAAGTTGCAATATACATTTTTTTGGGGGCCACTCCAGTTCTGACGGGCTTTAGGGCCTCATGAGATACCCCCATAATTACCCCATCGGGGAAACTAGCCCCCTTTAAGGCATTTACAACAGGTTTGGGAAATTTACCCCTTTTAGGTATTTTACAAAATTTAAAACAAAGGGGGGGGTGAATTTAAAAATTTTTCCCTATTTTGCAATTTTAAAAAATTTTACCCATTATTCAGCCGTTTTTTCAAACCAATGGTCCTATGGAAAACCCTGCACCCCAGTCCCCATCCGATTTTCCTCGGGCTTTTTTTTCCGCCCGAAAAACATTAACATGCACATTCTTTTGTCCGGTTTCCGGGACGGAACTGTGGGGATGTCAATGTGAAGGGGGAGGGGTTTTCTCCGCTCATCGCAGAAAAGCTTCCCCCGGCGGCCGTGGGACGGGCGCAGTGTGCAGTGGGGACAGCCCTAAATGTGAAACCAGGGAAATGCAACTTAATATCAATTCCCCCGGGCTGGCCGTTTTTTTGAGATATCCCATATTGGCCCCAGTGCATTATTTTGGGGTCACCCAAATCCCAGAATAGGAGGGAGACCTCTATACTCGGGGTCTCATTTTCAATACAATTTTATTTAGGCGCCATTTTAGGGTTTGCGGACACCCAAGGGGCTAAAACTTTAAAAAACCCCCAAAAAAAACCCCATAAAATTTGGGAAACAAACCCCCTTTAAGGGAAAAATACAGGGGTTAGTGAGTAAAACGACCCCACAGGGGATTCAAAATTTTAGCATTAGGCCGTTCACAAACGGTTTATTGACGGGTTTGTGACCGTATTAGCTCACAAAACCGCCGTGAATAAGGGGGGGGGACGGGGGCGGGCCGGAGCGCGCGGGGCCCGCCCTGGCCCCCAAAACAATGCATTTCTACACCCCGTACCGCCGTAAAAATGTGCATGTCCCTTTCTCCCCCCCGCGGCGGATTCGCCAGGGGGGGAGGAGCACGGATTCCACTGTTCTCTATGAGAGCATGGTTACCGTAATTGCTGCTGCGGATTGGCGCCGTACTGAAGCGCAAATCCGGCGCGCAGTACGGCGCCAATCCGCGGCAGAATAAGCCGTGTGAACGAGGCCTTAGGCTGTGAAAATTAAAAAAATATTTTTTTCCAGCAATTTTAGCTGAAAATGTTTAATATTTACAAGGAATCCTGGAAAAAAGCACCACAGAATTTGTTACACAATTTCTTCCAAGTTCGGCAATACCCTACATGTGGGTGTAAACTGCTGTTTGGGCGCATGGCAGGGCGTACAAGCAAGGGAACGCTATTTGGCTTTTGGAACGCAGATTTTGGTGGGGCCATGTCGCATTTGCAAAGCCCCCAAAGAACCAGAACAGGTGAAATCTTTCAGAAGTCGCCCCATTTTAGATTCAACACCCCTCAGGGAACTCATTTAGGGGTGATTGTGCATTTTGGATGCACAGGTGTTCCATAGTTTTTTTTTGTTTTTTTTTTAGCATTGGGCAATGAAAATGAGGGGGAAAACTCAGTTCGGTCATTGTTTTTTGGGTTTCAATTCTACAGTGTTCGCCGTGCAGTGTAAATGATGTGATAACTTTACTATGGGGGTCGGTACAATTACAATGATATAAGTTTTATATAGTTCATGTTTTATTATGTATACACAATAGAAATAGGTCTATAAAAAATTCGTTTTTATGTTGTCCTATTCTGACAACCATAGCTTTCTTATTTTGCTGTGTGCAGAGCTGTGTAGGGCCTTGTTTTTTTGCAGGGTGAATTGATGCGTTTGGAACAAAATACAGCAATCCTGATAGTGTTTTTTTTATAGCGGTCACTCTGAGTTATATATGACATGCTAGCATTACTCAGCTGGTCAATACGATTACAGCAATACCCAATTTGTATATTTTTTTTTATTTTTTACTACATTTATTTTTTACTACATTTTTTATACAATAAAAACACTTTTATTCAACTAAGAAAACACAGTTTTGCATCGCCATAGTCTGAGAGCCATAACTTTTTTATTTTTCTGTGTACGGCGCTGTGTAGGGTCTTGTTTTTTGCGGCATGAGTTGATGTTTTTTATTGGTATAATTTTTTGGGGGACAAGACTTTTTGATCAGTTTTAAATCTGTTTTTTGGAAGGCAGGGTGAAGAAAATACATCAATCCTAGTAGTATTTTTTATTTTTATTTTTAACAGTGCTCACCGTGCAGTATCCGTGATAAGTTAGTTTTACTCTCTATATCCGTATAGCCATACGGATATTATCTTTTGAATCTCCACAGCTTTATTAAGCAACTGTATATATATATAATTGAGTCAAGTATGCTTCCATTTTCCTCTTCTGTTATTCCTCTGTACTAACTAACATATGTACTTTGGATTTTTACTTTAATGGTGTCATTGTATATCACTGCATACTATTGTGTTATATACATACTATCTGTGTCATATCTGGTCCATCCTGATTACTACCAGGAGGATGCCAAACAAGATCTATTTTTACATTTGGTTTTTGCCCATTGGGGTCGCGAGTTGAGATTGTCATCGTGCCCCATCTGAATGGCCATTGTTCTTGTGCACATTGTATATTAAAGTACTGCGCCAGAACCATCTTACTTGTCGTTCTCTCCATTGTATAGTGGACGGAAGTGGCTGTTCGGCATTCGGCAAGTGTGGGCGGAAGTGACGTTGTGCGCGATATAGCGCGCGTCACACATACCAGCACTCAGGGCGGAAGTCACTGCCCGGACTTTGCGCCCTGACGGCGGAAGTGACGGAGGACGGAGTAAGCATGTGACCGGGTTACCACGGTGACAGCTATAGTACATCCGGCTCCCGTCACATTTAAGGCTGCTTGTGCATTCAAACAAACGGCGGGCACACCATAGCCCTTCCGTGTGTCTATATGAGCCATACGCTCTATGACCTGCATTAAAAGTAATCTACAGACTCCTTGTTGGTAAGTACTGATTTTCTTTTTTGACAACGTGTATCTGCGTTGCTGCGGGGCCTGCATTTTTTCGTATGATGGGAAGTGATTGGACATTTTATATTATAAACATCACTTGTGTTCCATGTACCCATGATATGGCTGCATGTACCCCAGCAACAGTTTGACATGCATTAACCTGTACTATATGGATCTGTCATCTTAGATATATCTAATATGGGTCAGCATAAAATGGGGGTAATTTCATCTGCTTATACCCTCTATTTTGAACTATTTGATTCCATTTTTAGATTATATACATCACTTCATTGGTTCCCTGAAGAGACTGTGGTGGGTCGAAACATGTTGGGACATTGTATGATTACCACGTAAGGGTAAGATTGGAGTCTATAGGGTAAGTCTCCATACCAGTGTGGGGTCGCCCTTGTCGGGGCGAGTGCTCTAGTAATTTACACTGGCGTGGAGACCCCCAGTGACTCGTCAAGAGTTAGTAGTTATTAGTGCGCCATTTTGTCATTGGCACTTATGTGTGTTTTTGATTTATGTATTTAATGCTCAGCCGCATATTATTTTAAATTGTGAAGTAAAAGTTAAATTTTATATTGCACACAATTATCATACGCACTCCATTTTTTGGTTTTTTTGTTTATGTGCGATGGAGTAATTACCTGATGTTAAATAAATCATTAGGGATAGGTTTTCTTCTTTACTCTCTGGGTCGATACAATTACGGCGATACCCAATTCATATAGTTTTTTTTATGTTGAAGCACTTTTAAAAAAAAAAGAAAAAAAATGTGTTTTTAGTGTGTAAAAGAATATTTATGCATGCCTATTTTCTGAGAGCCATAACTTTATTTTTCCGTATATAGGGCTGTGTAAGGACTTTTTTTGCGGGATGAACTGACGTTTTAATTGGTATAACGTTGGCGTTTATAGGAGTTTTTGATCGCTTTTTATTCCATTTTACGTGCTGCGTGAACAAAAATCTTATTTCTGTGATTGTTTTTTTTTTAATGGCGTTTACCGTACGGGTAAATTAACATGACAGATTTATAGGGCAGGTCGTTACGCACGCGGCGATACCAAATATGAGTACTTTATTTATTTTTGATCTTTTTTGGGCGAATGGCGTTTGTAAAGGGGAAAAGGGCGGTGTACGTGTTTTTTATTTTATTTTTTGTGTTTTACTTATTTTTCACTTTATTTTTTACTTTTCCCCACTGGGGATTTGAATGAGAGATCTTTAGATCCCTCATTCAATAAGAATCAGTACATAGCTTGGTTCCTACTGGCTCCTATGGCAACTGTCAGTCACGATGCCGGGCCATGCCCACAGGGCACGGCCGGGCATCGTGACGTCACAGACAACCCGGAAGGCATTCTATGCCCTCCGTGCTGTCAGCACACAGCAGCCGCACGATCTCGCCGACAGAGACGCAGGAGGAGCGATCTCCTCCTGCGCCTCTCTTAGTTAGTGCGATCCGATGGTCGCGATAATTAAGTGGTTACCCGGCCCCCCTCCGGAGTGATCGCGGGTCGGGGCCGACGCTGCGGGATGTTAGCTGTAATATAGAGTTTGCGCGATCCTCAGGACGTATGCATACGTCCAGGTGTGTGAACCCCCAAACGGCCTGGATGTATGCATATGTCCTAGGTCGTTAAGGGGTTAATACCCAGCCTAATGGTGTTTTTACACAGAGTATATACTTCAGGGTATTACAGATCCAACAGACTGGATGTGATCTTATCCACACGCTGCAGGAGAAGTCTGCATGACACTTGTGCAGAAACTGACCTACGTTGCGGATTTTAAATTTGCAGCATAGCAAATACCCAGCAGACCTACTGTGGATATTTCCCATTGTCTTCAATGGGGGAAGTCAAAAACTGATATAAATGTTGTAGATTTTGCTGAGGAAAAACGCTGACTATCTACAACAAAATTCACAACTGCAGATCTTAAACGCATTGATTTATCTTATCACCATAATCCTCGCTAGAACCAGCAGCAATTATTTGGTGCAGTTTTACCGCAGCATTTCAGCTCGGCATGAAAACGGCCTTAGGCTATGTTCACATGGCTTAAATTGGGATATATCTCGCCCCGTATTTCGTGGGTACTGCGCTCTAATATGGGCGAAATACGTCCCAATAATTACGGTAATCCACAGCTCTCATAGAATTATACCGTGTGAACTTAGCCTTAGGGTAACAACACATATTGGATGTATGTCAATAGTGACACAGCAGAAAGTGATGTCACCATCGCTGTTAGATATGGTTGGGAATGTACACAAGCAGGAGATAAGAACTGCTTTAGCTCTGAAAGGAAGTAAAATCAGAACAGCAATGTATTTGGTAATAGTCCTTATGTACCTACATATTTAATACTAATCAATAAAGTATTTCTTTGTCTGCAATGAAAACACTGACATGCTTAAGATGACCGTGCAGGTGTATGGGGGTGTTAGGAGGAACAGATACAAGTCTATGGGGAGCTTTAGAGGCTGCATCCTCACACTTTGTTATGGAAGGTGACATTTGTAAGGCAAAGTGCAGTGATCCCTCACGTTACAATGGCCTTGGGATACAATATTTTCAGCATACATTGCTCTTTCCTGGGACATTGTATCTTGAACCAACGCTTACCATACAATGTCCCAGACACTGCCGATCTGCGGCTCATGTGATTGATGGAAGATCCATCCAATTATCATGAACATTTTACTTATAAGACTATGTCTACACTGCACAGAAAAACGTCCGTTTTTTTCAGCGTTTTTCGTTTTCTAAAAACGCTGAAAAAACGACTGTAATCATCTCCCATAGACTCTATTGTAAAACCCTCCTGCTGTCTACACTGAGCTTCTTTCTGCTCATTTCACTGGTCGTATTTTGCAACATGCTCTAAAAAACGCCAGAGCAGGGCAGAAAATTTACTACAGGAGTCTATGGAAAGCGCCGGATGTCTTTTGCCACGATTTTTCAATGAAAACCCTCCCAGAAGACCCACAATAGTGGGTGTTAATAAAGGTTATATCTTATCAAATTTACATACAAGTGTCTGATGTGTCCTTGTTTGTACCTTTTGTAATAAAATGATCATGCTTTGGTCGCTAACGTTTTTTGCGCAATTCATATATTTTTCGCTAAAAATACGTTTTTTATAGATTTTGCCGTCAAAATCCATTTTTTACGGATTTTGACACAAATCCTTTTGTTAACATATTTTGGCGCTAATAAAGTTATCTTGCTTCTGACAGCAAAAATCCGTAAAAATGCAGATCTTAGCACCAAAATCCGTTAAAAAAATGGACTTTAGGGCCAAAATCCATAAAAAAAAAAAAAAAAGTATTTTTGTCGACAAACGCAAATTAACTTTATTAGCGCTAAAATCCGTAAAATGACTACAAGATCACATATAAATGCAAAGAGGTGCTTTATTTACCATTTTGTAGAGTGGAGTTACATCCAATGGCTTAATTTATACAGACATTAAAAACAGGCTTAAAGACCACCAAAAAATGCTTGTAAAAAACGCCAAAAAACGGCCGTTTTTTCAGCTGCTTTTGACAGGCAGTGGACAGAAAACTCAGTTTCATGAGCGTTTTTAGTCATTCGTTTTCAGGTCGTTTTTTGTCCACTGCAGTGTAGACATAGCCTCAGTGAAGTGTGTGCAGTGATTGGTGGTCTAGTAGCGCCTCCATACAGTACAGTGCAGTACTACATGTTCTGTACTGCTCTTACATGGGCCAGGATGAGCGGCCCTTTTAGACACCCGGAGAAGGTCCTATTTGTGGAACATTAGTTTCTCCTGCTGGTGGGTGTATGCACTATAATCTTGCACTGAATACTATTGTAATTGTCATGGTTGTACTATGCGATTCCACTTGCATTATTATTCCTTTACCGCTTTGCACTCATTACATGGGCAGGTAATATAACATTGTTTGCTTCAATGGACGCATTCGTTCAGTTAGGTTATTTGGAAATAATAGATGGAATTATTTATTTGGTTTGTACAAACAAGTTTTTTTGGGTCATTTCCCCTAAAAACTGAAACAAAATTGATCACAAAAGTCACATCTATCCCAAAATGGTAACCATAGAAAGTACACTGCAGGCTGCAAACAATGCCCCCTCCCTCCGGTCAATGAATTTTTTTTGTGGCTTCCCAGTATATTTGATGGTACAGTCAATAACACCATTAAAAAGTACATCTTATTCCACAAAATAAAAGCCCTCATATCCAGGTAGATGAAAACATTTTTTAAAAAATTACATCTCCTGGAAGGCAAGGAGGAAAAAAATTAACGCGTCAACCAAAAAAAAAAACCCCACTCAGCCCTAAGGAGTTAAACAGCAACGCTAAAGTTTGTCATTAACACAGATAAACAAACAATCTCCTGTCCTGCTGATAAGACACAGCAGGAAGTGATATCACCATCCTCACCACTGCAGTTAGAGCACAGAGATATGGTTGGGAATGTATGAAAGCAGGAGATAAGAACTGCTCTAACTCTGAAAGGAATTAAAATCAGAACAGCAATGTATTTGGTAATAGTCTTTATTTACCTACATGTTTAAAGGAGTTGTCTCACTACATCAATTCATCTTACCTCAGTTTCATTGTTGAATTCACTGGCCTGCAGCGACAAGCTGCTGAGGACACCAGGTCTGTAACTATAGCAACCTGCGCTGGCAGCCTATCAGGATAGATCGAACAGGTCTGTAGCTATAGCTACATCTGATATCTAGGAATAGGTAGGACACTGTTAATGGACACATTGTGCAAAATTACTTGTTTTTGCAAGATCTTTACCATAAAAAGCAATCCTTGTAGTGAGACAACCCCTTTAAAACGAACAAATAGTCAAAATTACTGTACTGCCACAAAAACATGAAATAAACTTTACTCTCTGGTGCCGCCGCTTCTCCAGTGATGGCATCCTCTACTCAGCTCCCATAACAATGAGCCAATGACTGATGTCTCCTGTACCGGCTACAGTATCATGTGACGTAGGTGGCATCAGCGGTGGGCACTGGAGGGCGAGTAGCCTCTGCCCTGACTGGTTCAGCCTCCCTACAGGGCTCCGACATCACATCTAGGCTGCACCAGAGCCCTTGAGGTCTCCTTCCTAGAGCCGTGTACACTAGGTTCCCCTTCTACCAGGCAGACATGAATAGAGCTGGGGCCAGTACACACCGACGTTATTCACAATGACGTACACACACAGCCCTTCCCTCACGCTCACGTAATGACCACACACCACGGGCAGGACACAACACGGCGGTGTCAAGTACACGGCATGACGTCACATACCTTCCCGGTGTACCGTGTGACCCGGTACTACCCGTCGTGAATCGTTGTGCCGGACCCGCGCCCCGGAAGTAGATCAGTGAACTCAACTATTCACATCATTTCCCTTCAACGCCTATCCCCGCCCATCAACCACTCCCAGCCAATCAGCTGCGCCGGGGAGGTTCAGCCAATAGGAGCTGAGGTTCTACCGGACGTCGGGTAAAACAACAGCTAGGATAGGTTGTGGTGTTACTGGCGCAGCAGGAGGAAGTAGGGGAAGAAGCTTAGTTAGGCCCGTGCTACTCTGCGGCGTGTGAGCCAGTGGTGCGGGTTACTAGGCAGATATCATGACACCATATCTTATCAGAGAGCTGGCAAAGCCCTTGAGACTCCAGAGTCATCTTCCTCTGGGTTATATGTGGTTGTCCTCAGCTTCAGTGTGTGAACAGACTATGTTAGAAGACCTCCCTGATCTGTCTATTCTAGTAAAGCCTTGTCTAACAATTCTGGAGCATCTTCTCTTATACTTGTGTTATAAGCTGGATGTTCCCAATAAGCTATGCAATTCAAATAATTGAGTTGCACTCCAAAGATAGGTTCACTGACAGGTTGCTGGTCACAATTGGGCAGGATCCCCTTGAGCGCGGCTCCATCATTACACGTCTTGTTTGTCGCTATTATATCATTTGTGCTTTGAAGTCTGTGGATATACACTGAATAGACCAGGCATCCTCAAACTGCAGCCGCTGTTGGGAAACTACAACTCCCATCATGCATTTATATAAGCATGGGAATGATGGGAGTTGTAGTTTCCCAACAGCGGCTGCAGTTTGAGGATGCCTGGAATAGACTATTATTACATGCATTACATCTCTGGAGTGCTGTCAAGTATACTTCACCGTTAGGCTATGGTCACACAGCGTCTTGCAGCACATACTAGTATGTGCTACATTACACAGGTGTTATAGAAGTACACGCTGGCCGGCACATACTTCTAAAACACTATGGGGCCGGCCCCATTCACTTCTATCATCATCGGGGAAGACAGCGGTCTCTATGAGAGCTATGAATCACTGTAATTGCGGCTCAATTATGTGCTGAAATACGCCCCGCACTTACATAGTGTGAACATACCCTTACAGTTTTCACAAGGGTGTGTTCTGCATGCACTGACTGTCAACACTGATTGGGCAATGTCAGTCTGTGCAGAAACAACCCTCCCTCCCTGGTAACACCCAGTTGACAGATTCAGTGATAACTTTCTAGAAGGAATAACGGGAACAGCACAATACAGAGTTACAAGAGAAGATGCTCCAGAATGGTTATTTCACAGGGAACACAAGGATTTACTAAGAAAGACATGTCAGGAGATGCCACGGGTCCTTTTTAATCTCTTGGTGCACCATGACGTCTTAGTACAACAGAGTGACACCAAGGGAGTATAGAATGGGCTCAGGAGTGGCTGTCAGTTACAGCTGACACCCAGTGCTAGTGGCCGAGATCGGAGACAACTCGGGCCATTTAACCATACCTCCCAACCGTCACTGTCCCATATTGCAGGGGCTGCTTTAGGGTTCTGGGCGGGTGGAGATAAGTGCTGGGGATACAGGGCACATGCCCTCAATCTCTGGGTCTGCACTGATGATTTCACTGTTTGGGCGTTCTCGGGACATTGAACCTATACTTGCTGACTCTCCAGGTGCCGCTGCTCTGAAGGCATTGTGCACTGGGGAAGTGTCATGAGACATTCCCCTGATGTCACATTTGCAGGCAGCACGCAGAGCCTCTCCTACACCAAGGGAAATAGGTGATACTCCCTGCTCCATCCCTATGGCCTATCCACAGGCGGCATACTGCCTCTCTTGCTCTAAGGAATGTAAGTGCTACTCTCTGCCCCATCCTCCACAGCAGGCACCCAGTTGTACCTGCTGTAGGAGATGTCATCCGACTTTCCTTGTGCTGAATAGACTGTACACCTCATCCCACACAGCAGACACCCAGATTTTTGGGGTTCCTGCTGTGAGTGATCTCACCCGGTCTTCCTGGGCACTGGATAGGATATCCAGCATTCAAGAAAGAGGGCTGATGCCCGATTTCCCAAGGTTTCTGTTTTATTTTGTTAACAGCTACAGGTCTGGATCTGCTGGGTCACCATGAGTGATGACACCTACCACACCAGAGTGTAGAGCTTAAAGAGCCCCCAAGTATTCAAGGCAGAGGGATTATTCCATATCAAGTGATCCAAATATGAATATTTTTTTTATCTGACGTCTTTAGATTTTTTTTTATTTTTTTGAAGTACAACTTTTGTTAATTACAAATAAAAAGTTTAGATTTTTTTACTTCATCAGTTAATTTTTTACAGACTTCTAAAGTTTTGAAAAAGCGCAAATTTTGGACTGGTATGACTTTACCTTTGTTATCATATCTCGGGCTAGAATTAAGATAAAGAGGTGGGAGAGGTATCATTTTTCTCCGAACGGTACCCGTTTTCATTTGATATGTCACTATGTTTCTTTATATTTTGTTTTGGAGAAATCAAATTCAAAATTTTGATGCGCAATTGTGTAAAAACTTATGTTTTAAAATTGTGAAAAAATGCATTTGCGTTACTTGTATTCTTGGTTGTATTTGTACAGGGATTCAATTTGGGACATCAAACTTTTCTATTTTTTTAACCCCTTAAGGATCTTGCGTTTTTTTTTTTGACACGCTCATTTTTTCCCTCCTCGCCTTCCCAGAGCCATAACTTTTTTATTTTTCCACCTGCATAGACGTATGAGGGCTTTTATTTTGTGGGACAAGATGTACTTTCTAATGGTGTTATTCACTATACTATAGAATATACTGGGGAATGGCAAAAAAATTCCAAGTGGGACAAATTGTGAAAAACAAAACATACTTTCGCCATGTTAGCGGGCGTTTTGCTTTTACGGCGTTCAATCTTCGGTAAATATAATGTGTTTTCTGTAATCTATAGGTTGATACATATCCACCAATACCAAACATGTAGGGTTTCCGTTATGTTTTGGTACTGTAAAAAAATTAAAAAATTTTCATTTTTTTAAATGTGGGGCGCCATTTTGTGGGACCAATAACTTTTTTGTACTAACACCTACGGACATCGGTGAGGCGGCATTTTTTGTGGGCTGAAGTGTACTCTTTATTGTTAGCAGTTTGGAATGGATGCAACTTTTTTTATCACTTTTATTCCAATTTTTAAGCGACTTGAAATGACCCAAAAACGCAATTTTACAGTTTGGAATTTTTTTTCTTCTACGGTGTTCAGAGTACGGGATAAATGATGTTATATTTTTATAGATCAGACTTTTTGGGACGCGTCGATACCAAATATGTGTAACTTTTTTATTATTTTATTGTTTTTATTTGTGAAAGGGGGTGATTTGAACTTTTAATACTTTTTTTTTTACACTTTAAAATTTTATTTATTTTTTTACTTTAACATTGAGTCCTCTAGGGCGCTTCACCTTGTAACTACCGGGGATTAGCTGCTAACACCCGGCGGCTGTGTGGCAGGATCCCCCTGCAAAGCCCCTTAGCAACCCTGGGACGTACTCATACGTCCAGGGTCGTTAAGGGGTTATCTTTGAATCATCTGATTTTATGTTTGTGTGAGTTTCTTCCTTTTTTCTTTTCAAATTACAACTTATTGAATTCAACATATATATGCAAACACCGTAAGTGCCAGAATCAATACATCTTAATCATCATAACACAACTTGCTCGGCCTTTTCAACCTGAATTCATTGAACTAATCAAAAGAAAAACTGTGATCATATCCTCAAGTGTGATTTTCTAAATAGTCTAATCCTAATTATATGTTAAAAACAAGATTAAATGAACCAATATTTTTAACACCTATTTATACATGTAACATTTTTTTTTATCACATCACTAAACATGTCATTTATGAAGTGTTTAGGAAGAATAGTACAGTAGTTAAATCCTCGTTCTATAAAATATGAACTAATCAAACAATTAATAGTACGTTTTTAAACTGGCCTTTTATCATCAATTTGTCCCTTACAGTGGGTGAAATGTAATCTTGTCCATAAGAGCTTAATAGCAAAGGACATTTCCTTTTGTGTCAAAGAGTATGTACGGCCTGTCATGGTGTTTGGCTCCACCTGAGTTAATATCTGATTTTTGTTAACTTTTAAAATGTCTGGTCCATTCAGACAGACCCAGACACGCATCACAAAAGCGTATGTTCACACGGACAAAAGATGCAGTGTGAACATACGCTTACTTCCTGACTCTGCGGTGGGCAGATACTTCACATGATTGACAGAGCTGCTGGCCAGTCATCTGCTCTGCATTCACTGTCTACCTCTGTTCATTCTCAGGTTGAGCCCTAATGAAGCTTTCTCCTCTATCCTCTCCAGCTTCTAAGCTGTAACATAATAAAATAATACAGTAATGTCATGATTGTGCCTGGCACGCCCCCTGCTTTTGGTTCTGGTCGCCGGCCACGGCCGGTACGACGTAAACCATGGTTTTTTAACGTAATACCTTGTATTCTTATTCACTAGTGTGAACTGAGTCCTTCTTTCCCTGTAGGTAATTGATTCCTGGCCAACGCCCGTGGCCAGGAATCCTCCAGCACTCTTTCAGTTAACCAGTGTTCCTCCTTGATTGACAGCCTTGTTTCCCTATCTGGTTTTGTGTTTCTTCCACCAATCACCTCTGTTCTGTGTCTGCTGCTCACCTATTTAAGGATGCCTTCACCAGTAACCTGTGCCTGCTATAGAGGGCTTTTGCTTTAGCTAGCCCTTCCTGTTGCTGTCGCCTTTTCTGTGTTTGACCCTGCTGTTCTCCTGACTACTCTCTTTTCCTAGTGAGTTTGTACTGCAGCGCCCGACCGGTATTGACCTTTGGCTTGTATTCTGTTTTTCTTTTTGTCTCAAGTCTCTGTACCGCGCTGCCCGTACTGTTGCCATCTTTGGACTGCCCGACTTCGCTTATTTGTTCTGTGTCTGTTTGTTTTGTCTGTGTCGCACCTATATCAGTGCAGCCATCAGTCTTCCGGTTGGGGCCGGCCTATTAAGGAGTCGGGTTCCCCAAAAGGCAGGGACAGGGGTTGGGATCAGAGTCAGGGCCCACTTGTCCGTGTCTGTGTGTGTGTCCCTGACCAGTCCCTGACAAGTAATATCTAAAAATCATGGATTACTTGGTAAATATAGAACCCACACTTTTAGACCACAAGCTGAACAGACATGAATTCAAGATTTTCGAATTGACACTGAAATAAAAATATTTTTAAATATGATCTCATCGCAATCCCAACTTGAATTTTGGTACAGATGTGGCTAAGAGCTTAGCAGGCACATGTGCATTTTTGCAAATTTTTTTTATTAAACGTTTTTTCGGAAATGTGTTTTAATATTGGGCGTTTGTGTTCGCATGGGCAAAATATTAATGAACATACTCTTACGACATATCTGGCGAACGCCTGTACAGTTCTGAGTAGAATGGTGTTTATTTTGATTCTCTATCTTTTTTCAAGCCTGAGTTATATAAAGGCAGATAACACCAAAATTTGCACTTTTTCTGAACTTTGAAAATCAATTAAAAATCACAAACAAATTCTAGAATTTTTTTTCTTCACATTTTGTATTCTCTGACTCAATACTACCAAATAACAAAATCTCAAAAGAATTAAAACTATAGAGGTAAAAATCATTGGTTCACCTGACATGGAATGACCCAGGGTGGACTTGGCTGGGGGGAGCTCCCAAGCAGCTATCCCTGACGTGGCCACTCGCGGGGTCAGCCAAAGTATCCAAATGTGGTACCGAGGCATAGCTGGGTCACAGGCAGGTCAGGGTAGGCCACAGGCAAGTATAGTCAAGAGTCCAAAAGCAAATGTCAAACCAGGAAGTCACAGGAGCAATGCAAAGTAACACAAACCAACAGCAGGCATCACCAACAATCTGGTGCAGGTTGCAGGGAGGTGGCAAGCCATTGGAAGACAAATGCTGCGCTGGCCCTTTAAATCCTTGAAAGCTGATGGAAGCAGCAGAGAGGTGAGAAGAAGCCAGCAGGGACTGGGGTGAGAGCACGGACATGAACGTGTCTACGGTTCGGAACAGGGACTGCTGCACGGAGCGTCAATTTTTTTTTTTTATAGATTTCCCTTTTGGACTATGATGAGTTCTTTGGACTATGTCAGACCAGTGTTGCATCTACACTCACCGGCCACTTTATTAGGTACACCATGCTAGTAACGGGTTGGACCCCCTTTTGCCTTCAGAACTGCCTCAATTCTTCGTGGCATAGATTCAACAAGGTGCTGGAAGCATTCCTCAGAGATTTTGGTCCATATTGACATGATGGCATCACACAGTTGCCGCAGATTTGTCGGCTGCACATCCATGATGCGAATCTCCCGTTCCACCACATCCCAAAGATGCTCTATTGGATTGAGATCTGGTGACTGTGGAGGCCATTTGAGTACAGTGAACTCATTGTCATGTTCAAGAAACCAGTCTGAGATGATTCCAGCTTTATGACATGGCGCATTATCCTGCTGAAAGTAGCCATCAGATGTTGGGTACATTGTGGTCATAAAGGGATGGACATGGTCAGCAACAATACTCAGGTAGGCTGTGGCGTTGCAACGATGCTCAATTGGTACCAAGGGGCACAAAGAGTGCCAAGAAAATATTCCCCACACCATGACACCACCACCACCAGCCTGAACCGTTGATACAAGGCAGGATGGATCCATGCTTTCATGTTGTTGACGCCAAATTCTGACCCTACCATCCGAATGTCGCAGCAGAAATCGAGACTCATCAGACCAGGCAACGTTTTTCCAATCTTCTACTGTCCAATTTCGATGAGCTTGGGCAAATTGGAGCCTCAGTTTCCTGTTCTTAGCTGAAAGGAGTGGCACCCGGTGTGGTCTTCTGCTGCTGTAGCCCATCTGCCTCAAAGTTCGCCGTACTGTGCGTTCAGAGATGCTCTTCTGCCTACCTTGGTTGTAACGGGTGGCTATTTGAGTCACTGTTGCCTTTCTATCAGCTCGAACCAGTCTGCCCATTCTCCTTTGACCTCTGGCATCAACAAGGCATTTCCGCCCACAGGACTGCCGCTCACTGGATGTTTTTTCTTTTTCGGACCATTCTCTGTAAACCCTAGAGATGGTTGTGCGTGAAAATCCAGGAGATCAGCAGTTTCTGAAATACTCAGACCAGCCCTTCTGGCACCAACAACCATGCCACGTTCAAAGGCACTCAAATCACCTTTCTTCCCCATACTGATGCTCGGTTTGAACTGCAGGAGATTGTCTTGACCATGTCTACATGCCTAAATGCACTGAGTTGCCGCCATGTGATTGGCTGATTAGAAATTAAGTGTTAACGAGCAGTTGGACAGGTGTACCTAATAAAGTGGCCGGTGAGTGTATTTCTTTAATAAAATGTTTAACAAGGACTGGTGTTGGTAAGTATTTATTTAAAGTGTTGTTTCTCTGTTGTTTTTTTATTATAATTTTATTCCAGTGTGAAGATACGGTCACACTGCTTAGTTGTGGGGCGTACTTCGAAGTGTATTTGCGCTGAAGTACACCTCCGCAAATACGGTAAAATCATTGAGTGCTGTGTAAAATCATCATTGTCGTTCAGATGCTGATGATTTTATGATTATTTATCTTGGTGTGTACTGTACGCAGCAAGAAATGGAAAAGTTTGTGAGGCACAACAGCGCTAACAGACGTGTATGGTTGCATGTACCTGTGTGTGCCACAATGTGCCATGTGAACATACCCTAAGTAATGAAGGGCATCTGACAGATGCCTCTATTACTTACACTGTGGCTTGGTGTCAGCCAGCATTGTTTTTTGCCACCACAAGGTTAACTCTAAGCCTTTGTCACTATTACTCCGGTACCTAACGCACCAGGGGTTAGAAAACAGACCATCTAATGTCTGCGCTAGTATTTTTAGCTTGAAAGGTGCCAATATCCATGGAATTTTCCTTCCTGATAGCATTAGGTTCAGCTGTTGGTTTTACATTGGCTGGTTATGATAAATGGGAGGGACCCCACATCATTTTTTTGTTTTGAATAATTAATTTTTTTTTAGTTTTTCAATAAACAAAGGATAAAAAAGAAACTGATGAGGGGTCCCACATTTTTCATAACCAGGCTATGTAAAACCGACAGCTGCAGGCTGATACTATCAAGATGGGAAGGTCCATGGATGTTATTCCTTTCTTATCCTAAAAATCGGAGATGTTCTGCCGTCTGATGGTCACCTGGTTTTCCCAGTACCCCTGGTGTGTTGAGTACTGGGATAATAGTGACAGGGGATTAGTTAAATAAACACTCCCAGAAACTAGCTCTTGTTGACCATTTTAGTACATAAATAGATCCAACGCCGGTCTGACGTAGTCCAATGAATCCGAGGTAGTCCAAAGGAGGGCACCTGTAGAAAAATAAAAACAGTACAAAAAACATGTTAGTACTAAACTCCATTTCCTGCACCCCTTAAGGACATGGTTGTAACTGATCTTCTAGGAGTACAGGGGACAGAGTACAGGTCAAAGCTGCACCACAATCTTTGGGGGGTTGGTTCTCTTTCCCTCTGAGGAGATTGTGCTTCTAAATTGTGACTTGTAACCCCTTTCCCGCCCCTTCCCCATTATTGTGTTATGTGGCCTAATGCAAACACAAAATACAACACCTATCCATAACCACCTACAACTATTACCCCATAGATTCCTCACGTTTCACTCCATAAGCCTCCTACCTATTAGCCAAACCCCCCATCTTCACCTATCACCCCATGTGGAATGTGTACAAAGGTGGTAACGGGTAGTGAAGTGCTGGAAAAGTGAGGATTTTAAGATGTTTGTATTTGCAGGTACAAGTTGAGGTCAAGAGAAGTCATCATGGCCGGATAGAGATAAAAAGGTAAACTGACTCTGGATGTAGCTGCACTGTAATCACACATATGATGCAGAGCCTGCGTACAACTGGTATCAACCACAATATGGTCACTGTATGGCAGGAATGTTGGTAATCTGACAATGGTTTATATAAAGGAATGTATGTGGATATTATAGCAGCATGGTGATATTTGCTTCTTCTATAGCTTATTATGTGGTCATTCTATGACCACTATTTAACCCGATATTTGAAGTACTGGTACGTCATAGTGTTGGTAATGGACTTTCTAGCCAGCGAGTGCCAACTGTTAAAGGGGTTTTGCCACGATCTAATATTGACGTGGGATCCTCCAAAATGGGTATTTAATCATTTTTCTAAATATATGTCATCAATAAAAGTGAAGCCTCTGAGAGCTACAGCCTGACTAAGATGCCCTTGGTTTCCTGACAGTTTTCCAGACACGACCAGGAGCTGATCTGGCTGCGCATGTGTTGTTTGCACTTCTTATCTGGTGGCAGGGAACATGAACGAGCTATGAAGGGACTGGGGAGAAAGATCTTGTATCTTTTGTATAGAAAATCCACTGGTTGTAATGTAATTATCTGAGTAAACATGCAGTGGCTTCATAGCTCTCTGCTCAGTCCCCCTCCCTCTCCCTCTGCAGCTTTCCTGAAGGAATGAAAGAAGGCTGCCTGCTGAGCTTATCTTCTCTCCTGAGCAAAGAAGAGGGAGAAATAAAACATATAGCTTGTGCACAATATAGTTATCCTCTGTGGATTAGCAAAACAATGTTTACTCAACTACAGACACTGAGTATCAAGAATGTGCATGGGAGGTGGAGTGATGACTTCACAGAGGAGGCACTTGTTTTTTTTAAACACAGAAACACAACGCCCCTTTTTTCAAGCCTCAAGAGGGGAGTATATGCCTGTTAGGTAAGGAACTCACTTCTTGGCAAAACCCCTTTAATTGCAGCTGACACCGGCTGGTAACAGTATAAACGATCGCGCTCCCTAGTGGTGAAGCACGCTAGGGGGAATCAAGTTACATTAAAAAAAAAAATGTTTTACATTATAAAAGAAAAATATTAAGAATTCAAATCCCCCCCCTTTTGCCATTTTACAAATAAAAAAGTTACACGTGTTTGGTATCGCCGCGTCCATTAAAGTCCGATCTGTTAATATAACTGAATTTATCCTGTATGCTGAACACTGCAGAAGGAAAAAATTCCGAACACCGAAATGGTGTTTTTTTTGGTCACTGCTCATCCCCTAAATATTAAAAGTGATCAAAAAAGTTCCATCTACCCCAATCTGAGACCAGAAAGAGAACACTTCAGCCCACAGAAATTACACCCTCACTCAAGTCTGTAGGTAGAAGCACAAAAAAGTTATTGATCACAGAAAATGGCACCACAGCAAAAATTTGAAAAATAGAAAATGTTTGGATTTTTTTTCCATAACAAAAACCGTACATATTTAGTATTGCCGAATTTGTAGCAACCTGTAAAATACAGATAACACATCACTTATACCGGAGAGTGAACGCTGTAAAAACAAAACTCC
This sequence comes from Phyllomedusa bahiana, assembly GCA_025379985.1. Lineage (NCBI taxonomy): Eukaryota > Metazoa > Chordata > Amphibia > Anura > Hylidae > Phyllomedusa > Phyllomedusa bahiana. Next base: position 63,816 of record JAODAL010009745.1, on the reverse strand, counting down.
CACAAACAATTACATTTTTTCCGCATTTTGCCCCACTCAGAATTTTTTAGCGGTTTTCTAGTATATTCTATGATACCGTGAATGACATACTTAGAAAGTACATCTTGTTCCGCAAAATAAAAGCCCTCATATGTATATGCCCCTCACCTCCTGTCTCTTCCCCCCCCTCCTTGTAGATTGTAAGCCCTCGCGGGTAGAGTCCTCTCTCCCTCTGTCGTGCCAATTGTCATTAATCACTTATCACTGTACTCGTTTGACTTATGTAATGTATGTAACCCCCTCGAATGTACAGCGCCCTGGAATCAATGGCGCTTTAAAATAAATAATAATAATAATATGTAGGTGGAAAAATCAAAAAGTTATGGCTCTTGGAAGGCGAGGAGGGAAAAACGAATGTGACAAAAAAAAAAAAGGCTGCGGTGGGAAGGGGTTAAAAGTATCATCCATAGAACATTGTCTTCCAGCTGTTTTTATGGATTTATTTATATTACTTAGATTATTTTGATGTCATGTACTTGGGTGTGATTAGAACAGTGTCCTGGTGTAATGTCGTATGGTTGGGGTATGTGAGCTGGTGTAATGTCATGTGTCTGGGTGTGGTTAGAGGCGTGGCCTGATGTGTGCAATCTCTGAAAGTATGATTTAACTGTTTAGATGCCACGGCAGCATACAACAGTTGTACATGCATGTATTGCCTCCTCGCTTGCATTCAAACGAGCCACCCCCCCCTTGTGATACTGTATGATCGTAGGGGGTGCCATTTGGTTGCCATGGCAGCCAGAGGCCTAAGGGCGCATCCCCACAGCATAGGACAAATACCGGCCGGTTTGCCGGCCGGTATTTGTCCTGTTTTGCGCCCGTCCCCACGGCCGCGGGGTGGACGGCTTTTCTCCGCGATGAGCGGAGAAGAGCCCTCCCATTGAGAAGCACAGATTCCGTCCGAAAACCGCGTGGAAGAATGTGCTTGCTCAATGTATTGCCGCCGAACCGCGGGCGGCAAAACTGCCCGACAGAAAGCCCATGCAGTGGGGACTGCTGCATGGGTTTTCCATAGAGCACAATTTTCAGACGGTTTTTCAGGCGGTCTGAGAAACCGCAAACCGGCTGAAAAACCCGTGCAGGGGGGACATGCCCTAAGGAAGATCTCCAAACGAAAAAAAAAAACACATGGACTCAATAATGGTTTCTAGGAGCTTCCCATACATATACAGTATATCTCATGACATATCTTGGCAGTACATCAACAAAGAGGAATGCCCAATTATTTGTCAACTGTCAGCAGTAATATATTCCACAACGAACAAAGGTATCAGCACATCTTCCAGTACTAAATAAACTTTACTCTAAAGATCCATAAAAAGTGACCATGACACTAGCACCATGGGGGCAGATTTTTCAATACTGTTCCCACCTGTGCACAACGCTATACACATACTGTCACAAAGTACGCGCTGGCCAGCGCCTACTTTCAACTACAATCCCATTCACTTTTACTTTCCCAGGCGCGTAAAATTAATTAACATGTGGCTTCTTTCCAGCGCCCACGCATCGGGGAAAGTGGGAGTGAATAGGAGCGCTGATGAAAGTATGCAAAATAAAGGAATACGTCGGAAAATCATCACACTCATATTTGTGGGGCATATTTCGGGCGCATTACAGCACCACCGTCTCAACATACCCTAACTCTTTGACAGTGTAGAGTTAAACTAGATACGTTTATCAAAGTGTTGAGAAATCTGGCTCTAACTGTACACCTTTTATAAATTGGTTTACTGTATGACACTAATAGCCCCAAAATTGTGGTGCACGCTGCCACACACTAAACCCCGCCCTTTTTTGTGAAGCCATGTCCCTTTACTGCAGCCACCATCTATTTGTTGAACGAGGTTCAGAATTGTCTAGAAACTGGCTTAGACTGATCCACCGGGGAGCCGGAGAAACTTTCGGTGGGCTCCAAGTCCGGTGCTACTTTTTAACTGTGTGCCTCTCTGTGGCCTACAGAAGATAGTAGGTGGAGCAGTATAGTGAAGTCATCTTGGGGGGGGGGGGCTATCTACCTAATTGAGAGGAGGGGAAGTTTATACCAACCTGCGGAACTGGGGCATATAAAGCTACCAAATAGGGGACTGTATACCATCCTAATTGTGTGGTCTATATCTCCCTTAGGGGGATTATATGTACGAAATGGGGAGCTATATACCTACCTACCTAATTGGGGAATATATACCTACCTACCTAACAGCGACATATATATGTACCAGATGGGGGCTGCATACGCAGTGGGGGGTTATGTACCTACCTAAAAAAGCTTACATACATACCTGATGGGAGGGGGGTTATATACCTATTTACCTAACAGGAGCCTATATACCTTTGTAATGTGGGTTGTATAGCTACCTAATGGGGGCCCTATATAGTTACCTACCTAATGTCCAGCCTATATACCTATCTACCTAATTGTTGGTCCATATATTTACCTTATGAGGGGCCTATGTACCTACTTAACTGGGGTGGTCAGATACTTACCTAATAGATGAACCTTCGTAATAGGTGAACCCTCCACTCCCCAGCATTCTTGGGCAGATAAAAAATATGACATACTGGAAAAATGTTAAATATGAGGTATTAGTTGGTACAGGGGCCCCGATACGCAAGCTTGCAACCGGCGTCAATGGTCCTCATGTCTTGCGAGTCCTTACACTAAAAAGGGTGCCTGTGTTTTGTGTTGCATACCTAGAAAGTGCTGGGCAGCCCGCATAATCTAATAGTATGGGCGTCACTAATAGGTTGTAAGCCAGCATGGTGTACCACACGTATCTGTATTTATGGCACCCTTCTGTATCATTTTATTTATATGCAATTGTAGTACCAGCAACCACCCCCTCATGCATTGAGGGTATGTGAGTGGTTGTTTTATTGGTATTTTTGCATTTGTGCAACCTCCCCACTTATTATACTGTGGCTTTTCTGCATGCTCGTGTGAACAGGTATTAAGTTAATGTGCAGTTTTTTATCATTTAATTGTTCCCCTAGCAGTGGGGTCTGTGAGCTGCTGCTCAGCAATTAGCTGCACCTGTTAATTTTTCCCAGGTAGCATTTAGGCCAGAGATGCCTGCTACTGGGTTCAGTCTAGTCCAGCCATTGAACTGTGAATATAGTACAGTTAAAATCAGAAGTTTACATACACTATATAAAAAGACACATATGCATGTTTCTCTCACTATCTGACATGAAATAAGAATAAGCCCTACCTGTTTTAGGTCAATTAGAATTACCAAAATGATTTATATTTGCCAAATGCCAGAATAATGAGAGAGAGAATTTTTAAGGCATTTTTATTACTTTCTGCTAAGCCAAAAGTTTACATACACTAGTATTAATATGCCTTTAAACAATTTGGAACAGCCCATATGATGATATAATTTCTTTGAAAGCTTCTGATAAGTTTATTGGCAACATCTGAGTTTATTAGAGACACACCTGTGGATATATTTTGATTCGTATCAGAAACACACTGCTTCTTTATGTAACATCATGGGAAAGTCTAGAGAAATCAGCCAAGATATCAGGAAGAGTATCGTGGACTTGCAGAAGTCTGGATCATTCTTGGGTGCAATTTACTTTTTTGTGCCCAAATGTAGTTTTTATTGATTGGGATACAATTTTTTTGATTACTCTTTAATTTTTTGTGGGGAAGAAAAAAAAAATCGCAATTTGGTGTTAAGTTTTTAAAAAAATGTTTATGGCTGTTACCACCTGAGATAAATAAGGTTAGATTTTAATACATTGAACTGTTACAGGTGCAGCAATACTATGTTTTTTTCAATATAAAATGAGAAAAGAGGTTATTGAATGAGGGTATGTATGTTTAATTTCTAAAACTGATTACTTTTTTTTTACTTATTTTTAGTCCCTCTAGCTTTGACCACTAAGGGGCATGATTACTTGTACGTTATTCTGCTTTATTAATATATTACAGAATAGCATACACTTACCACTCTCCTCTTATACCCTTATTAGGCCGCTAACTGCCGTGACAGTTGGTCAGCATCCTGTGATCAGAAGAAGGTGCCCACTCTCCTAGAAAACTGCCTAAATTTTGCACTCACATTGACTGTGGCATCTAAATGGTTAAAGGGGTTGTCTCGCTACATTGATTCATCTTCTCAGTCCTGTTTTTTCTTCATTTCATTTTGAATCCAAGGGCGTGTTTACTGGCTTCTACTAGGCTGTAGTAGAAGCAAGGTCTGTAGCTATAGCAACCAGTGCTGGCAGCCTATCAGGAGAGACAGAACAGGTCTGTAGCTATAGCGACCTGAGGAGCTGATGCAGCCCATACAAGAGGGGATATCTATGAATAGGTAGGACACTGTTAATGGACACATATTGAAAAGTGACTTGTTTTTGCAAGATCTTTAACATAAAAAGCAATCGTTGTAGTGAGACAACTCCTTTAAAGAGTTGGATTTGGAGTTATCTAAAATGCTAGCTGTTTGCCAGTTGTAACTAACAGACAGGAACTCTTCCCTATGAACTGGGATCAGCTCCTGAGCCAGCTCTATACATCCTAACCAACATCAAGATCTACAATTACATCAAATTTCAGGAAGGGATTAAAATACCCCTTCAATGTCCCACCCAATATGATACCAAGCATAAAGAGATGTAATTGCATCCTGGCTGTTGAAGTTACTAAGGCAGATATACAATGTTAGATGAGTTTCATGCATATGTCCTATTAATTAAAATAGGCCTTTTGTCCCATACCCTCTACTCATATGATTGCCTCAGCAATTCTACCACAAGTACTAGCATTCCTTCACATCTAATGTCGTTCTGAATTTGTCAGAATTAAATTTGGAAGATACTGTAATATATATTGATTCATATTAATTTAGTCCCCTTTTTTTCTTGTTTATCTATGTAGTTTTGCTGGAATAGAATGAGGGATCATAGATCCTCCCCTTTGTATATTCTGTTCACCATAGAAAGGCCCTGTTCACACGACGGATTTGGCCGCGGGTTCCGACGCGGTTTCCGCGGCCAAAACCGCGGCCAAATCGCGCCTAGTTCATTAACATGGTTTCTTATTGGAAACCGCGTTAATTTTCACACGCCGCGGGTGTGTGAGAACTCTCCTGTAAATTCTTGACAGGGAGTTCTCAGCGCGGTGGCCGCGCGGTGTTGCCGCTGGCTCACGGCGCGGTTTGCCCCCTGCCTATTAATTTGCATGGGCGCAAACCCTCTCCGCAAGCAGCCACGCCCACCCGCGCCGAGACCACGCCCATCGCCCATGCCGCAAACCTGCTCCGCAAACCTGAGTTTAGGACGAGGTTTGGCCGTGGGAACTGCAGCGACAGCCGCGGCCAAACCCGTTTTTGAATTAATATATATTTTGTAAAACATTTAGATATGTTGGGACCTTGTGGAGATGGTAGTGGTCGTTATGCATATATATACATATTAAATTGGGGTACATATCGGTATTGTAAGTGGCTCCTGAATCTGTGCATTGAATGAGATTGAAGCCTGGGAATCCACGGAGCGGGCGGACATGCTCTGTGAGTCATTTTGAGTGCCTGCCGCACCGGGAACATCTGACATGTGCATTGAGGATTTCAGGAAGCCGAAGTTTGCATGCTCGGATCTCCGACTCCAGGATCATCTCTCCTGTGTTGTTAGGATAGGATAGGGTAATGTTATTCTGTATTAACCCCCTAAGGCTATGTTCACACGGCTTAATTGTGGGACGTAATTACGCTCCGCAATTACGCCGTGTGGGCGGGGAGTGAGCGGGGGGGCCGGCACTTTGCCGGCCCACTGACTTGAATTGCCAGCGGCGCGTATACGCCGCTAGTAATTCACATGTCAATTGTCTCCCCGCCCGGCGGATTCGCTGGGCGGGGAGAGGAGACGTAATCCATAGTTCTCTATGAGAACTGTGAATTACCGTAATGAATGGGCCGTTTTCGGCCCGTAATTGGCGCACTTCGGCTCGTAATTACGGACCGAAATATGGCCCTTTTTAAGCCGTGTGAACATGCATTTAAGCTCCGGGTCTGAAAAGTAGTTAATGACCAGAACGTTTTTTTAGTTTTTGCCTCCTTGCGTTTCAACAGTTGTAACTTTTTTATTTTTTCAGTGACGCAGTTGTATGAGGCCTCGTTTATTCGAGACAAGTTGTACTTTATGGGGGAATAGTTTAAGTTTACTTATAAATAATTGCAGAATTATTTTTTTTTACACCATTCACATTTCACACTTAATAACTTGTTAGATTAATTCTACAGGTTATTGCGATCGTGTGGATACCTAATATGTGTAGAGTTTTTGTGTGTGTAATATATGCACAATTATTTTTCATTAAATATTTATTTTTATTTTATTAATTTATTTTTTACACTTTTTATGTTTTTTACTTTTTTTTTTTTAAATCCCATGAAGGGAGAACTGCTTTACATTACATTTTTTTTTTACACTTAGTAATGTATTAGCATATTCATATATGCTAATACATTATAATCTGTGACACAGGCAGTGATCAGGACAGCACACAGTCTGCCCTGGTCACTGGCTTATTACACAGACAGCCCTGAAGCCACTCTAGGTCCCCAGGGCTGACTGTGCAGCCGTTCCCCGGGCTCTGTCGAGTCACTGGGAGTTCCGATCACCTGACAGAGCAGGGAAACCCTTTGATTGCACTGCAGTGATGATCCGCAGCAATCAAAGGGTTAAAGCACCAGGGAGCGGAGGTTTCCCCCGCTCCCCAGTGCTCGTAGGAGATGCTCTGGAATCCGGGCTGTGTAGTACAGCCCCGATCTCAGCGCAGCTTCAGTGCCCGGAGCCGCAAACTCCGATGTCTGCAGCGACGCCAAAAGACGTCGCTGTAGATGAACGACCTGCACCAGCCGACGTCTAAAGTCGGTGGGCGGTCATTAAGGAGTTAACCTATGTATTAACGTTTACACATGTGGGTGATAATGAGTTAATTTAAGTTTAACTTGGTATTGGTCATCTTTGAATGTGGAAAGTACTAAAGGGGTATTTACATGTTGCACTGATGCACTTTGTATTATATTGCTTGAGAAAGGCCACAGCACTTGGGCTGAAACGCTGCAATTTATTTGTGCTCACATGGAGTGAATAAAAACAATACCCACTTTATTAAGATGCTGACGTCCGTGGAATTTTTTTGTTATGGATTTTAACGGCTTACAAACACAGGATATATGTTTATGTCCTTGTGTCGGTAAGGTCCTATGTAACAGGATTACTCTGTTATGGGTAATCCTTCCACATAGGAGGCTGGTGTCAGCCCCAGGCAAACGCAGGGCCGCCAACAGAAATTTCAGAGCCCCATACAGCTGAAGCACCTGGGCCCCCCCTGTAAACCCCACCCCCCAGCAACCTGATCGCCCCGCCCCCAGCAACCTGATCTCCCCGCCCCCAGCAACCCAATCGCCCCGCCCCCAGCAAAAAAAAAAAGGCCGCACAGACAAAAACGCGCCCCATTTACCACAAAAAAAAGTATGCAAAAAAGAACTGTATTGTGTAGTACTATTCCAAGAGAGTCACATATCTGTCTGTCTCACATCTGTCAGTCTAACATATCATAGACACAGCGCTAAGTAGCTCCATCCATATCCCCCTCCAATAGCCCACATACAATATCCCCTCCACCCACATACAATATCCCCCTCCACTTTTCCCTTGGTCACGCACCTCGCCACCTTCTAAAATAATCACCAGCAAGAAAGTACAAGTGTAACTCCTATCACAGGGTCCGGTTTTCCCTCACTCACTCCCTCACAATCAGGGACACGTGTGCGCTGCCACTATACCCGCACGGATATAACCTTGAACACTACTATATGGAGACTACATAGGGATCTGATACCAGCTCGTGTCACCATCACATTACAGTGAATACAGCACTGATCCAGTAAAGTAAAATAACCCCTGAAATCTGAGACTCACCGGAGACGTCCTATCTGATGAGTCGTTCTCTTCTCTTGAGTCGTTCTTTTTCCCTTCTCCATCCGTTCCACACCGCCATGATGACTTGTCCCGGCCACAACTCATCCCTGCAGAAATTACACACAAATATCTTAGAATCCTCACTTTTCCAGCATCTCTTTATCTATTCCCACCTCTGTACAAACCTCCCAGGGGTGGGAGAGCGGGTACAAGCCATAACTTAGAGGTCTAGTATCCTAAGGGGTTGGAGGGTGGGGAGAGAAATGACCCCTGGAGATAATACTACAACTATGGGCTGCTCCCCTCTCAATTATATTACCAGGTTGGTAGACAAGACCCTAGGTAGGTTGGTAAATGTGCAAGGCCCCAGGTAATTAGACAGGCCCTATTTAGGTAGGTAGACTCCAGCTGGATAAGTTGCTAGGCCGGCCCCAGGTAGGCTGGTGGGTACCTAGCCATAGGTAACTAGCCCTCAGGTAGATAAGCAGGCCCCTTTAGGTAGTATACAGGTAGTTAGGAGCCTCCTTTAGCTAGTGTGCAGGTAGAGTCCCCTTTAGTTTGTAGGTAGTTAGGGCCCCCTTTATGTTTAGGTAGAGTCAGGGCCCCCTTTAGGGCTAGGCAGAGTCAGGGCCCCCTTTAGGGCTAGGCAGAGTCTGGGCCCCCTTTAGGGCTAGGCAGAGTCGGGGCCCCCTTTAGGACTAGGCAGAGTCGGGGCCCCCTTTAGGACTAGGCAGAGTCGGGGCCCCCTTCAGGGCTAGGCAGAGTCAGGGCCCCCTTCAGGGCTAGGCAGGGTCGGGGCCCCCTTCAGGGCTAGGCAGGGTCGGGGCCCCCTCTAGGGCTAGCCAGCGTCGGGGCCCCCTCTAGGGCTAGCCAGCATCGGGCCCCCTTTTAGAATAGCCAGGAGCCCTGACTCTGGCTAATCGCGGAGAAAAGCCATCCCCCGGTGGCCGTGTGCATGGCACGAAAACAGGACAAATACCGGTCAGACAAACCGACCGGTATTTGTCCTGTGCCATGTAAACGGCCCCTTTGGGTTCACATGGTGTATAGTAGCGCATACCTGTATACTATATATCTGCTGCTGAAAGTATGCACTGGCCAGCACGTACTTTCAACAGCACTCCAACCCCATTTACTTTCACCAGCACATAGGCGCCAGAAAGAAGTGACATGTCACTTCTTTTTACAGCTGCGTACTGTGCGTCGGGGAAAGAGTCGGACCTTCATAGCACTCAATGTTTTGCTATTTCTTCACAAATAAACAAAGACTATATTAATCAAAGTTTATTACCACATAAAGTGACACATGTCAGATTTGAAACACGGGGCTCTGTCATAGAGGTCTAAACTGGCTGCGTGGGTGAGAGGTTAAGGACAGAAATAACTGTTAATACTGTGCTGTGGCAATGCAGTTCAGCAAATGGTCTGCACTCTCTGTATATCTATTATTTTTAGATACCAAATATCATTTCTCAACACCATTGTGTATTTTATACGATATTATATACTTTGAGTTTTGCACAGAGCTAAAGGGAATTTGCCACAAGGCGGCAGTGTTGTACTTTTGTCTGTGCGGCTATATGAAATGCAGTTTAATTTTTTTCTGTAATATCGCAAACCTATGCTAAATCATCCTTGTAAATGTACTGGATTCTATATACATTAGTATTTAACTGTTATCAATTTTATTTTTCACCCAAAAAAATTAAAAACACAATACAGCCTTTATCTCACTGTTTTCTGTTGTTTGTTGCAGTCATTGGGATAGATTTATGAAGGTCATGTCATGTAATGATAATTTTATTACATTTAATTTATTTTATTTGGAAGTATAAAAACAAAGCAATTTATGTATACAAATTTCCTTTTTTTTTACTTATTCTTTTTAACCCACAATAGATACATCACTATTTAGCATACAATACACTGGTATATTTCTGTATGCCAGTTTAATGTGCCTGTGCATACCGGTAGTAACATGCACAAATACCTATTTGAGCATAGAGTGCATAGAAGGTGAGTGAGTGTTGTAAAATAGCTGTATTCCTGCTGACGTTCTATTGGGTTGAATGGCATTATCCACTAAATCATAATGCCATTTCCTACACATTGTGGTAAGTAGCAGCCAGCAGTATTCGTTATTGATCATTAATGGATAATTTGTAAATGTATGATTAGTTTCATTTCTGTATAGTATCAACACTTTGGGTGACATGTATGAACGGGGCTGCACCAGAATTCTGGCCTCAAAATGTTGTAGTAGGCCAGTTCCATAGATGTATGAACAGACGTACTCCAAACTTTGGTGGGATAAGTGCCTCGGTACCGTGCCAAAGACACTTTTTAATGCGCCAAAGATTTGGGGCGTTCTGGGGGCGTCTCACCACATTCATAGGATTAGACACATTTATGATTCTTTGACACCACACCTAGGCGCAGAACAGTTAGAACAATCAGACCAGGTTAAAGGTGATCTGTCTGAGCCAGACTTGTCGTATTGGCACTACAGTGCACCTATATGTATGACCTGCAGAAGAACAAGTTCATACATACTGGTACATCCTACACTACCTTAAAGTGATTTAGAACTGGTCTATCAGCACCAGAATTCATAAATGTTTCCCTTTGTTTTGAATAGTTTACTGCCTAAATTAAAAGTCCTTTTGCATTTAGTTACCCAGACCCTGGTGTCCATTGTAAAAATAGACAATTTGAGAGCAGTGGTGTCACATAAATGTTCTATACTTAAAGGGAACTTGTCAGTTGTTTCATGCTACTGATTCTAAGCGCAGATTGTGATAGAGGGAGTGAAGTTGAGCTCTAATATATAGGGTTATTTGATTGAGAGCAGGATTTCTTAATAAAAAAGCAGAGAAATTGCTGACTCTTTAAGGCTACGTTCACATGGCGTATTGCAGCGCGTACCTGTGCGTGCCGCAATTAGCTTGGTGTTTTAGAAGCACACCGAAATATGCCCTGCAAAGATGTCGTGTGAACATACCCTAAGAGACAGTGAGTCATACTAACCCTGCCCATATACAGTGATTGACCACTTTCTCTGTATCAGAGTCCACAGCAAATTGTCAATCAACATATGTGGGCAGGGTAAGTAGTAGTTTCACTTTCTATTTTGTTTCCTTCTCTGCTTTTTTCCCCAAAAATCATGCTTAAAATCATATCAATCCATATACACTCACCGGCCACTTTATTAGGTACACCATGCTAGTAACGGGTTGGACCCCCTTTTGCCTTCAGAACTGCCTCAATTCTTCGTGGCATAGATTCCACAAGGTGTTGCAACGATGCTCAATGGTCGTACCAAGGGGCCCAAAGAGTGCCAAGAAAATATTCCCCACACCATGACACCACCACCCCAGCCTGAACCGTTGATACAAGGCAGATGGATCCATGCTTTCATGTCTGTTGACGCCAAATTCTGACCCTACACCATCAGATGTCGCAGCAGAAATCGAGACTCATCAGACCAGGCAACGTTTTTCCAATCTTCTACTGTCCAATTTTCGATGAGCTTGGGCAAATTGGAGCCTCAGTTTCCTGTTCTTAGCTGAAAGGAGTGGCACCCGGTGTGGTCTTCTGCTGCTGTAGCCCATCTGCCTCAAAGTTCACCGTACTGTGCGTTCAGAGATGCTCTTCTGCCTACCTTGGTTGTAACGGGTGGCTATTTGAGTCACTGTTGCCTTTCTATCAGCTCGAACCAGTCTGCCCATTTCCTTTGACCTCTGGCATCAACAAGGCATTTCCGCCCACAGGACTGCCGCTCACTGGATGTTTTTTCTTTTTCGACCATTCTCTGTAAACCCTAGAGATGGTTGTGCGTGAAAATCCCAGGAGATCAGCAGTTTCTGAAATACTCAGACCAGCCCTTCTGGCACCAACAACCATGCCACGTTCAAAGGCACTCAAATCACCTTTCTTCCCCATACTGATGCTCGGTTTGAACTGCAGGAGATTGTCTTGACCATGTCTACATGCCTAAATGCACTGAGTTGCCGCCATGTGATTGGCTGATTAGAAATTAAGTGTTAACGAGCAGTTGGACAGGTGTACCTAATAAAGTGGCCGGTGAGTGTATATCTCATAGAGCTCAGCTTCTCTCCCTCTATCACATCCTACTGTCAGATAGGGCAGATACCTGACGCTTTAAGTAAAAAAAAACATTTTTTTATAATATGAGAAGGGAGATGAATGCTGCTGTTGTATTGTAATCACACCATTCTGTATGACTGTATTGGTACTGTGATATACTTTTATCGACAATATAGTTGATACTATGTATGGTACTATATTTTATGAGTACTACCGATAGCAATAACACAGTTAAAGCATATTCCCACCACATTGATTAACTTCAAACATGTAGGCAATGGTAAATAAAGATTATTACTAACACAGATGTAGAGTGGATCCACAAGATCACCGCAAGTAGTGGTTATAAGCCGCGTCAGGAAGCAGAGTCTAACTAGCCTCCTGGACTGCACCAGAGCCCGCCACTAGGCCGGTTGGTCTTGTTTTGCGGAAGACTCCCAGGTTGCTACCCCTGATGAGACTGGCAGCCAGGGTGTAAAGTAGTACATAGTTGCTAGGCAGAGACATTGTCAGGGACTGGCAATAAGGTTAGGGCAGGCGGCAGGCAATGTAGTCAAATGGCAATAGCAGAGGTCTGGTTAAACAGAAACGGCAAACAGGAAATATCTATGCTCAAGAACTAACACCAAAGGTCTGGCAGAGAGAAAAGGAAGTGAACTCCAGATATAGGGTTAGCGCCTTGTGATTATTCAATCACCAGTGTGCTGGCCCTTTAAATTTCACAGAGCTGGTGCATGAGTCTCCGCTCACTAGGTACAGAGCAGAGGACAGCAGGAGAGTGGAGAGGTGAGTATCGGGAGTGCTGAGCAAGGGAGACACAAGTGCATCTACGGACTGACATGGTAGATACAGCATGACTTGTGACAGTACCCCTCTCACTCCATTTTGGCCTGATGAAACTTAAGATGAATGCCCGGATCAAGGATATTGGTTTCCGGTTCCCAGGACTTCTCCTCGGGCATCAACCCCTTCCAGTCGACCAGATAGTACTGCTTTCCCCTGATAGATTTTTCTGCCAAGATTTAACTTCATAGACATCTCCAGCATTGGCCTCAGGAGACAAACCAGCGGTTTAAGGAGTGAGACATGGAAGGAGTTCGGGCTGTGCATTGATGAAGGAAGGTGGAACTTTTAGGCCTCCGGCTTGATGCGCTGAAAGACCTCAAATGGACCCAGGAACTGAGGACATAGGTTGAGGCTGAGAATCTTCAATTGGACATATTTTGTGGATAGCCAGACTTTTTCTCCAGGAGAGAAGATCGGAGGAAGTGGTGGACGAGTTGGGGAGCAGAGGGTAGATCAGGCAGAGGCACGAAGTGGGACATCTTCGAGATGCAGTCAGTGACCACCCAAATGACCATATTGTTAGAGGAAAACAATATGTCAGTAATAAAGTCCATAGCGATATGAGTCCAGAGTTGCTCTTGAAGGGGCAAAGGTTGCAAAAAGCCAGCAGGTTTGAGACAAGAAGTCTTGTTGCGGGCACAAGTGGCACAGGAGAGAATAAAGTCTTTGACATCTTGAGAAATATTAGGCCACCAATAATAATGAGATGAAAGTTGTAAGATTTTTGAATTTCGGAAAGCTGGCACAGCAAAGAAGAAGCATTGTATGGCCCAAAGTTTGACTGGTAGCGGCCATGGTAGGACTGCAGTCAGTTTGGGGGGATCCATCTGAAGACCCTTGTCGGAAATGATGTACTCAAGGAAGGGTAGGTGGGTTTGTTTAAAGACATTCTTTTCAAGTTTGGCATAGAGATGATTGCTTAGTAAGTGTATTAGAATGTGGACACGATGGGTTTCAAGATTAGACGAGAAGATTAAAATGTTGTCTAGATATACCATGACACAGACATACAGGAGGTCTCTCTTGTTGAAAAAGTCTTGGAAGATGGCCGGAGCGCTGCATAGGCTGAATGGCATCACTAGGTACTCAAAATGTCTCTCACTACTGACTCAAAATGGTCTTCCATTTATTGCCTTTACTTATGCAAATTAAATTGTAGGCTCCCCACAAGTTAAGTTTAGTAAAGATCTTGGCTGCACAAAGAAGGTCAAAAAGCTCGGAGATCAAAGGGAACAGAAGCCGGTTTTTGACAGTTATCTTGCAACCCTAAGGAGCAGGAACGTGTGGACTGGCACAAAGCAGAAGACCGCAGTGGAGCAGGAGTGTGGTGAGGTGCGTATCATGAGTGCTGAGCAGGAGAGGCACCCTCAGTCTGACATTGGGGATGCAGTGCGACTCGTGACAATTACCAAATACATTGATGTTCTGGTTTTACTTTTCTTTCAAAGTTAGAGCAGTTCTTGTTTCCAAGCTGCCAACCACCTCTATCTACTGTAGCAGCCATGGCTGTAATGGTGATGTTACTTCCTGCAGGAAGACAGGAGCTTGTTCATCTTTCTTACTTACAAATTTTAACCCTTGTGACCTGCTGTTAAAACCCCTTCATTGCCTCTAACAGGTTCAGCTAGGAACAGCAGAGCTAAAATGTCAGTCACTGCTGTACAACAACCCACAGCCTAAACAGTAAGGCTATGTTCACACGGCTTAACTGCAGGCCGGCCCATAGACTTGCATTACCAGCGGCGCGTATACGCCACTGGTAATTCACATGTCAATTATCTCCCCGTTCTATGAGAACTGTGGATTACCGTAGTTACTGGGCCGTTTTCAGCCGGTAATTTGCGCACTTTGGCGCGTAATTACGGACCGAAATACGGCCCATTTTAAGCCGTGTGAACATGGCCTAAGAGGGAGCCTTAACCTGGCTGTGAAGTGCAGGGTTTATGAAGCAGCTAGATGGGAAAGCCACTTTAAGTAAAAATAAAGACTGAGCAAACTTAACCCTGATATTATGATTGTACTTATCATTTTAAAATAAACATTAGGGCTCTGTATACACAGATTTTCTTTTTAATCTGAGAGATTAATATTTTAAGGAAATGAAACCATACAATCTATGGGCCCATACTGCACTTGATCTTGCATAAAGTTATTCTTCTCACAGATTTCCTGCTAAAAAGAAATTGTGACTTGCACCATTGCATTCCCTTTACTAGAACAATTACTTATAGAGCAGAAAATACCAGTGCTACTACTCCTTTACACTATGTAGACCGCATAAAACCATCATCAGTTTATATTAATTATTAACAATTTAGATAAATCAAATGTGCATTTAGTTTTAGTTCTCTTTTACCATTATGCAACCTTAGGAAGTTTTGTCAAAATTCTATATAATTTAACACATATGTACCTAGTGCTTGACTCATTGGATGTTAAATAATGATAATATTGAATAATCTAGTTTCTAATAAAAGTTGCCTTTATTCTGTAATGTTGTGTCTTTCTTTTTATACTTAATCCACAGTTCCATCTCTTTCCTCCAGAAGGTCTTGGAAAGACAGGTGATATCTTTCTCATGACCTCTCTGGTATGTTAATAATCACTTATCAGTATCTGGCTGGCTACTTAACAGTTGTATATGACAGATGATGACTTCTTCTCTAGTTTAATAAGTGCACCAGACTTACCTGAGTTCCTTTGTACATTTTATAGTACTTAGGCTATGTCTACACAGCACTGGATTCTCGTCGGATTTTCAGTGGATTCAGTATGTAGAATCTACCAAAAATCCGACTGTACCCACCGCAATGAAATATCTGTGCTGTAGTCTACACAGCACATCTTTTTTCCAGTTGGTTTAAAATCCACCGGCAGATTTTCAAACCTGTTTGATCTTTATCAGGATTGCCATCGTATTCCCGCACATTTAAAATATGGGGCCGAAGGCAAATCCTAAACCGACTGTGGTTTTTAGCACTAACCTGCGCCAAAAACTGTGGTCCAGCAATGTTAATACTGGGCATAAACTTACATTCTAGTACTGGTAAGGGGCTTTGTAGCAGGACCGCACTGCATACATGCTACACGGCCGGCTGGTGCCAGCTGCTAATTGTAGCTAACATCCTCTGGTTACAGTGCGGGATGGAGCCGTCCTGCACTGTTTAACCCCTTAGATGCTGTGGCAAACATGGCTGCGTCTTCTAAATGAATGAGAACAGTACAAGATGGCGGGGCCCAGATCATATAACATGGCAGCTAGAAGCCTTGTGAAGGTTTCCATTGCCGCCGTGTTTTTTGTTTCACTACTTCCTGCCCCAGGCAGGAATTAGTGAGACCACCATATTGGTACACCCTAATGCATTGTTTATAAAGTGAAGCATCCTAGGGGGACCTAATGTTAAAGTAAAAAAAAAAAGTTTAAAGGTGTAAAAAAAATATTAAAAGTTCAAATCAACCCCCTTTTGCCACTTTACAAATAAGAAAAATAAAATAATAAAAAAGTTACACACATTTGGTATTACCACGTCTGAAAAAGTCCGATTAAAATATAACATCATTTATCCCGTACGCTGAACACCGTAGAAGAGAACTGTCTAGGTCTAAGCCTGTCTTTGTTGCCCATAGCAACCAATCAGAGCTCCTGTTTCAGAGCACTATATGAAATGAAAGGAGGGCTCTGATTGGTTGCTATGGGCAATCAAGACAATCTTAGACCTAGACAGTTTTCATACATGAGGCTCAAGGTCCTTAAAGGGGTTGTTTCACTACATTGATCCATCTTACCTCAGTCCTGTTTTCTTGGTTTCATTTTGAATTCAGGGGCATGTTTATTGGCTTCCACTAGGCTGCAGTAGAAGCCAGGTCTGTAGCTATAGCAACCAGTGCTAGCAGCCTATCAGGAGAGATCACACAGGTCTGTAGCTATAGCAACCTGAGGAGCTAATGCAGCCCATACAACGGTGGATATCTCAGAATAGGTAAGACACTGTTAGGCCTCGTTCACACGGCTTATTTGTCCACGGATTGGCGCCGTACTCCGCGCCGGATTTGGGCTGCAGTACGGCGCAAATCCGGAGGAGTAATTACGGTAATCCACTGCTCTCATAGAGAACAGTGGATTCCGTCGCTCCTCCCCGCTCGGCGAATCCGCCGCGGGGGGGAGAACGTGACATGCACATTATTTACGGCGTGTACGCGCCGTAGATAATGACCGTCTATGGGGCCGGGGAGCGGCGCCCCCGCCGCGCTCCGGCCCCGCCCCCGTCCCGCCCCTTATGTTATGTTCAAGATCTTTAACATAAAAAGCAATCATTGTAGTGAGGCAACCACTTTAAGGGGTTAAAATGCTGTCAGATTTTGGATGGCATGTTAATATTGCTGTCTAGACATAGCTGTAGTGCATCAGTTTGCTCTCAAGTAGTTGGTAAAATATGGAGGCAACATAATAAAATGCTCGCTAGACTTTGTAATGTGTCTTAAAATATGGACTCAACATTATTTATACTGGAGGACAGACATAACATTTTGTACCATAGACAAATAAGTAGCATAAACATGAAGCATTGACCTGATACTTCTTACATAGCTGTTCTGGTCCTATGATTGTTCCTTCTGGCCATGACAGCAGCAGTGGGCAATGTACAGTGTAAGCCGCTCTGAGTGATGTGGTGACCATTTACTCACACATTGGCACTTCCTTTTTTTAAGATTCACATTATAGTAATGTGAAAACAAAACACAACTGTGTTTGACAAGTCTAAAAATAGGTACAAACATAAATAATTCATTTCCACCAACGTACCCACCGTGATATCATGATTTACTAAGCATGAAGAATGGTAAATAAATACATATATCTTCTTTCTGCAATTACTTATTATTTGTTTTTTATGTGGTAAATATTTTATATAGTGTACAATGTTTATTTAATATGCATATGTTACAAAAATCAGGAAATTATTATTTAGGTATGTGTTAAAAAGATCAAAGAAATCTCACATAAGCTTATCTTTACCAGACTATTCATTTTAAATGGATAATACTAAACAAGAGAACTATATATGTTATAAGCATATATATGTTCCACACCACATAATCCTTGTTCGTTTCTTATAATGACACATATCACAATTTGGTGCTCTCCTCAAGGAGAGATGTTCCCCTTTCTGAGCCACTCATTGCCTCCCACCCAGCCAGCCATTACATTCTGCTCTGCACTGATGAGGGGCAAACCCCCGAAACCGCTATCTGTAATGCTGGCTTGGCTAATATCCCTTTTGCTTTCTGAAGACTCAGTGGGTCAAAAGCAAATTGAGGATTTGTTATATCCAATAAAGCACGCTTGAGCTTCTCAGCTTCTTTCCCATAATGCCTTGCCATATCACATAAAACACAATGGCCTTCTCATGTTTTTCATGTTGAATTGATAGCTTAATGTATTACATTTGTTTTGTAATTTAAACTACAGAACCCTTATTTCGAAACCAACAGGAACAGGATGACTTTAGTCTGAAAGAGGGACTAGTCTCACACAGAAAGAATTGTGAAATGACTCAATTGATAGAGTGCACAGGAATCTAAATCTAGACACTACAAGTAAACCTTGCTTTGGTAGCTGTCAGTGGTAAACCACATACACATCTGTGCAGGGACATATATTCAAAGTATAGGGCCCCACAGCAAAACTCAGAATAGACCTCACCCCCTATGGAGCGTCAAATGACCTATTTTTAAATATATGCTTGTTTGTTATAATTCCATTTGGGTATCTTGACAAGCACTGATTAGACAGTGGCAAAATATATAATATGACAAATGTAAAATAAGAATGTCTAGCTTTCAATCGACATATTTCTAGGAGGAATAACTGAGGAATTGAACAATGCAAAAGGTGCTCCAGAATTGTATCTTTCTATGTGAAATGTAAATACAGGCAGTCCCCAGGTTACATACGGGATAGGGACTGTAGGTTTGTTCTTAAGTTGAAATTGTATGTAAGTCGGAACAGGTAATTTATTAAATGCAATTCCTTTTTTTTTTAGTTTTGGATAGTGCAGGGAACTGTTTTTACATTTGTTTTGCTGTCTGTGCCCATTTTTAGAAGATTTCACCTAACGTTCTGTATTTCATGTGCAGCTGTGGCATGCTGGCACTTGGTTATCATGGGGCGTGACTCAGTGTTAAATGTCAGCCACGCCCCATAAGTCTCCGTTTGTAGCTAGGGGACGTATGTAAGTCGGAACGATGTAAGTCGGGGACTGCCTGTATTTGCTAATACAGATATATTCTGATAACCTAGGGGTTTCTTTAAAGGGAATCTGCCACGTCCTTTATGCTGTTCTCAGTGGTTGTCGCATACAGCACTGACAGATCCACTGTTTTGATCGGTGTGCCATAAAAAATTAAATTTTATAAAACATTACTTTTTATGTATGCAGTACACAAAGATGAGTCCAATGTATGCATAAGTGGCCACTCACAACACTAGGTAAAAAATTGACAATAAGCAGTGAGTGGTTGGGGCAATTGACTGCTCACTAATATGCTGGACGTATCGTTGTTAGCACTCGGCATATGATACAGAGCTAAGAACTAAGGGCCTCGTGTATGAAAACTGTCTGGATCTAAGACTTTTTGTTGCCAATAGCAACCAATCAGAGTTCCCCTTTCATTTTTTCAGGGCACTATATGAAATGAAAGCTGATCTCTGATTGGTTGCTATTGGCAACAAAGAAAGTCTTAGACCAAAACAGTTTTCATACATGTCCCCCTAAATTCGCTCAGAAAATCAGAAAAAAACAAAATTAAACCATTGAAATGCCTCCCTGAAGCATATGGGGGCACGATATGTAAAGTAAAATAATAAAGAAAAATATAACATATACACACAAAATATTATTAAAAAAGCATTAACAGCCTTAACCGCAACTTTTAGCCGTGCCCCAATGATCCTTAAAGGGGTTGTCTAACTACATTGATTCATCTGACGTCAGTCCTGTTTTTTTGGTTACATTTTGAATTCAGGGGCGTTTACCAGGCTTCTACTAGGCCATAGAACCGGTCTATACTATACATCCACTGGCAGCCTATCAGATAGTCAACAGGTCTGTAGCTATAGTGCCTGAGACTGAGCAGCATACAAAGGGATATCAGAAAGGAGGATACTGTTAATGGACATATATACAAAGTCTTTTTTCGCAATATTTTAACATAAAAGCATCTTGTATGGACAACCCTTAAACTTAACACTATTAAAAATGTCTTATGGAAAGTACAAAATACAAAACTATTTTACTCACTTGCTGTTAACCCTTAAGACCTGGCTGTCAGTACGTCCCAGGCCCTAAGGGCTTTGCAAAGGGATCTCCACGACCCCCCCGCACAGCCTCCGGGTTCGGCAATCCCGAAAACACCCGATAACAGGAAGTGGGAAACCGCCATCTTTGTACACCTAAGCATTCCATGCAATGCATTAGTTTTATTACAATGGCCACCTAGTGGTCAAGCACCACAGGTTCTCAAGTTACGAAAAAAAAAAAAATTTTTAAGTACAAAAAAAAATAAAGTTCAATCACCCCCCTTCCCCATTTACAATAAAATCATTTAAAAAGATTAAAGCTTACCACAACTTTTAGCCGTGCCCATGATCAAAGGAGTCTGATCTATAACTACATTGATCATCTGATTAGTCCGTTCTTGGCATTTACAGCGTTACAGCCTTAGATAGAAACATTAAAAGCATCCAAACGATGCGCTTTTGTGATAACAGCTTAGCCCAAAAAATGGGATAAAGACATAAAAGGAGATATCAAGATAGGTAGATGCTGTTAATGGACAAAATATAGTGCAAAGTGAATTGTTTCTGCCAATATTCTTAACATAAAACAGATAAAACATTTATCACCTTGATAAAGTGTGAAAAAGTACAAACATTTTAAACTTTCTTTCATACTTTTTAGTGATTAAAATAAAAGTAATCTTGTAATAAACATGTTTCTAAATATTAAAAAAAAGAGGAAAATTAAAAAAAGTGTTAAAATAATAAAATATAAGACTATAGTGTACCAAGGGGAAAAAAGACCAAACAATCCATAGAATAATCGAGTACGAGAAAGTGTCATATGCTTGGTCAGAAAAGGGGGTAAATGGCTTGGTCAGGAAATAGTTAAAGTCTATAATTTATCTGAATTTTGGATTGAGAGTGAAGAATCTAAGGTTCTGTTTACACTGCTATGTTAACATTACAGTCATAGTTTCAGAACCTCTGTTTGCTGTCTCGGCAGATTTGATAGAAGGAATAGAATAACACTACATGCAGCATTATTCTTTCCTAAAATGATAGAAACCACAATGAATCCCGACTGACCCCATAGTAAGTGGTGTATATCAGGCACTGCATCATATGATTTTTTTTATTTATCTGTTGTTATTGAAGGGGTTGTCCAGCTTGTAACAAAATCAAGCAACAGCTTTTGGGGCCCAATAATACAAAAAACTTAAACTCACCTTCCTCCAGTCCCCAATTCCAGTGCTGCGTCTCTCCAATCTTTTGTTTTAATTCTTGAACTTCAGAATGCATGTCATAGGCCTCTAATGGACATCTCTGATTAAAAGTCAACAGCTCCGAACGGTGATGTAAGTAGAGGCAAGTGACCACTTCAGCCAATCAGTGGCTGTAACGTTAATGTCCCCGTTCATAAGTTTTGAGAATAAAAACATAAGACTGGGGAGATGTTGGAACCAAGGACCAGAGGCAGTTTTTTTTATTTTACTGGTGTCTTAGTAGCTTCTTGTTTGATTTTATTACAAGGTGGGCAATCCCTTTAAGGGCCATGACACCTAAAGCTCATTGATGTGCTGGAGAACAAAGACTAGCACAGCTGGTCCAATCCCACTCTACAAAAATACTGTAGCACAAATTGCTGGAAAAGTTAATGATTGTTATTATAGAAAGTTGGCAGGATATATAGTTTATTAAAGCTTGATACATATCGGGGGGCGTGACCGGAAGCCGAGGAGCATGGACGCCTAGAAGAGGAGCTCCGAGAAGACGGCCGCTAAACTTCGCTTTTGCCCGCTTACCAAATGCCCTAAATGGGTAAGAAGAGAGCCCACCTGCTCCAGAAGACACCCAGAAGGCTCCCTTCCCCCTGCCGCAATTTCGCTGGACCTTTCCCCTGTCCAGGGCCCACCCCCCTCCCCGCTCTCCCCCGGCCATTGTAGGGGGTTTTCCCCCTGAGACCTCAGGACTGATTAAAAGGACCGGGCGGCCGGCGCGGAGCGCCACCTCTCCCCTGCAGACTGGGAACGGGGAAACGCAGCGGCGCGTAAATCCCCGGACGGCCCCGAATTACAGCGGGACCCCGGGGCGACAGGTACCTGCTTAACCCCCCGCCCCCCTTCCAAAAAAAAGCGGGCCGAGCTTCACCCGTCGCCCCCCAAACCCCCCCCTGCTATACGCGCTTTGGCAGCACGGGGCTGGCCAGTCACAGCCCTTGGCTCTACAGGCAAATTTTGCACCCTCCACAACTTCCCATTCCCTGGTCCCTACATGTGGGCCCCCGGGATCTATGGGGCAGATGTCCCCAGGCCCTTTCCCACCATAAATCCCGGCTGGGGCTCCTCCCTGGCAGGGTCCCCTCGTGCCCCCTGTCCAATGGCTAAGGACTCTCCATTCCCCCCGGTGTGCACTGACCCGCAGCTCCCTACAAGTGTTTTTTTTTAAAGGGGCATTGGTCAGGGGGAGGGAGGCGGAAAGAGGCATGCAAAAGGAATTTTCAGCCCTCCACCTGACTCAAATGATGTTTTCCAGGGTTTTCTCCACTAGAGGAATCAGGTTCACACTTCTATACCTTGCCAAAAACACCCTGCCAGTCGGCACAAAATATTACGGAAAGAAATGGCCTGGCACCTGGAGGACCCGGATAACGAGGGGCCGAAACAATGTGTGTATCCCATCTTTCCCCCGAGCCCCCCGGAGGCCGAGAAAAATACAAGAGGTTCTGGACTCTTTGTTTGTAAGGTCATGGGCCCAAATTCACCTCACCTCCTTCAAGCTTGTTAGAGATCACAGGGCTCTCGCCCAAAAGGCCCTCCCTCTTCTAGGGACATCATCTGTTGTCTACATGACTACTCCTCAAAGACGCCATCATGGAAAAGTTAGAGGAGGGGGTTACGGTCAGTGGACTTTGCGGTTCTAAGATCCAAATATTCAAGAACTCTCCTGCTCACCTTACTAAAAAGTAGACGTCCACTGAGGCACCTCCTTGCAGATTCTTCAGGAACTTCATTATTCAACGTACCGTGGTTCTTCCATTTGCCTCACGGCCGTGGGAGGGGTCGTTCAAAGCCGTCCTTAAATCATACGCAGGGAACCTTGTGGACTTCTGCGATGTCCACCAGATCCCCCAGCCGAAGATGGATGTCTGGGAGCTCTGTCAGGTCCCTTTCCCCCTCCTCCCCGGCCTGGCAGATGGTTCCCCTCGCAAGGGAACGCTTCCGAGGACCAATCCTCCATGAGCTCAGGCCCTCGCAGTTCTCCACACACCATGATGAATTTACTGCGTTGCTGTCCACCTGCCCTTTTGTTCCCTGGGGGTTCCTCCTATGGGGGTGGGTGTCGGTGGATGGGAGACGGCGGAGACCCGGTGGACACTTCGAAGGTCTCAAGGCACAAAGTTTGGCTCCTTCTCATGCTAATTGGGCAATTTCACTGATGTGTCTTATATCGGTCAGTTCGTCTGGGGATAATCACATGAATCCCCGGCTGTTACCTCCATGATGTTCCCTGTTTGTTGGGTAGGATGGGTTACCTGTTAATATTTTTGGAGGGGTGCCCTCGAACTGGAATCACTTCCTTTTTTTTCTTTTTTCTTTGGTGGGGTTCCATACCCCCCCACCCCCCCACCACCCCCCCCAATGTCCGGTCTTACCTGGGTGAGTTTTCTCACATACCTCCACCCGTAAATCGGAGTAACACGGTAACGGGGATTCTGGTTCTTGAGATTGCACTTCAATCTCTGGTTTTCATATTGGTTTGGAGTGGTGATTTGTTAAGTGTTAAAACTGTTTTGTGTGTCCGTGTCCTCCTCATCCCTTTTGTGTCCCTCCCCCACCCTCCTCCTCAGTTAGGTTCGACGGCGCCACATTACCTCAAGACACCTAGTACCGGGTAGCAAAAAATCGATTTGACCGGATCTCAGATCGTACAAGTTAATAACCCTTCACTATGGTTCGGGCATGTATTACTCTCAATGTGAAGAGAGCCTCAACTCGAGTCACTAAGAGGAAGGATGGCTTCTAAGGCGAATGTAAAGCTTCTCAGGGGCCGCCCCCACCCCCCCCCATATTGTTTCTTTACAGGATACGCATTAAAATTCGCTGAAGGGCTCCTTTAAGTTTGCAAGAATCTGTACCCCTTGACCTTACATGCTTTTAGTCCGACTAAAAGGCATTCGTGGTCCATTCTAATCTCGAAATCTGCCTATATTGGGTCCATTCCTCGACTTATTGTCCATGCATGGCCGCTATGTCATCTTACAGGCTACACTCTACAATCGATCCTTTCATTATGAAATG
The DNA here is from genome assembly GCA_025379985.1 of Phyllomedusa bahiana. Lineage (NCBI taxonomy): Eukaryota > Metazoa > Chordata > Amphibia > Anura > Hylidae > Phyllomedusa > Phyllomedusa bahiana. The sequence goes on along the minus strand of JAODAL010009745.1, from coordinate 39,306 downwards.
TATATGACACCTAACACGGCCCAGATAGACTTCCTAAAAAAGGTTTGACTTAATAGCTGGGCTACCCACCGTATTCTCGGTCTTTAGGTGGGACTTTAACTTGGTTTTCTCGGATGGTATGGGACCAGATCCGCACTGAGGAATAAACCTCAGGCGTACCCATCTGAGTTGTCCATTGTTTCAGGAAATTGGTCAAGAGCCAGGCTGAGTTTGATCTATGGCGCATATTAACCATCCCAGAGAGAGAAAAGTACACCGTTTACTCACACCCACACAGAACTCACTCCAGGCTCGATTGCTTTTTTTGGTAAATACCCACCCTCCGGTCGTTGCTCTATCTCAGATCCTGACAATGTCTTGGACGGATCACGCCCAGTCATGGTGACTTAAACTTCCGCACCCCTCACCTTAGGCATGTCATTGGAGGGCTTGAATGTGCAATGTGTTAAAAATCCGATTCGGGGACAAAACTGAGGACTACTCTGGCTTCGTATTGGCAACCAATGTGGGGTCGGTAGCCTCGGCGCCATGTTGTGGAAGCCACAAAGACAGTCCTCAGAGGCGAATGCATAGCCTTAGGCTCTAAGCTATAAGAGGGGATCTGAAGCTGAAAAATCCCATCCTTGTGCAGTCAGCTAATAGTCTTACAGAGAGCATGGTCCAAACGCCCGTCATCCACGAACTAAGAAGCAATAGTGACGATTAGAAGCGAGTTGAAGGACTTAGCGGTGATAGCTGTTGAGAGGATTTCCTCTACTATTAGCAGGGTACTATGAGCACGGCAATAAAGCCCACACGATGCTGGCACGCCAACTTAAGGAAAGGTCGGTGCAACTTCATGCCCACAGGCCCTGAGGGGTAGGGACGGCACCACTTTTCTATGACCGAAGTCATTATAACCAAAATATTTTCGGAACTACTTCTCTAAAACTGTACTCACTATCCTTTGAGCTTCCGTGCGATGGGGAAACAGCCCAGGGATCATCCGGGAATTTTTGCAGACGTGCCCACTAGCCACCCTTCACAAGAGCCTCGCCGCCCTTAATGCGCCTGTGGGAACTAGATGAACTGCTAGAGGTGCTGAAGGATCTCCCCTCGGGTAAATCGCCAGGTCCGGATGGGCTGCCCTACAGGTATTTTAAAGTTTTTTCTGACATCTTGGCGCCTCACATGACTAAAACTGAGGCTCTCATCCCTTAAGGGAACTTCCAACCAGTGGCAACCCCAATCTCTTAATTTCCTGGGGCACTCGTATTACAGATAGTTTTTGACCCGGGCAACTTCCCCCCACTATTTGGGGACTTGGGGCATTTTCTCCAAAAGTGGCATTTTTTTACCTATCTCCTTTTTTGGTAAAAAAACACGGTGAAGAGTCCATTTCCCCACTATAAAATTTTGTTTGAGCCCCTCCCTTTGGCGGAAACCCTCTAAAAGGAGCTTAAATCTTACAAGGGGCGTGCCACACTTTAAGGGGCTAAAGGAGGCATAGATACAAAAGAAATCATGATGACCTAACAAAAGGGGGGTTAGAAACCCAAAAATTGATCCATATTTTGGGGCCGCACATCTCTGCCGCATCCCGGCGTGTAAAACCCTGGGGTGATTCGAAATGGTGGAGGTGGAAAAAGCTCTGGGGGGCTCCCCTCACCCCAAGCCTTCCTCGGGGCTTTCCCCCCCCCTCATTCCGGGGGACCACAGGCCCTAACCCCAAACCCCTTTCAGATAGGCGCCTTTGCAAACAGATTTCAGCTAGTTTCCCCGGGCATCCCCCATGACCTCTTTTTTTTTGCCCCCCCACCCCAAAACCCACTGCCCTGGGTTACTTCCCTTGACCATGGTGGGGCTGACCTTTTCGCTTCGGGGAAATTTCACAGCCCAGAGATGGAAGCTGCACCCCCTTTGAGGCCTACGGGGGGAACATCTTCTTCCACAAAGTTCTGGGTTCCTTATCTCCAGATCCGCCATCTCCTCTTCTCCCCTGTACGGGCAAACTCCTGTCCCCCCCCCCCACTCCCTTCGAATCTCTCCGCAAATCGGGGACATCAACTAAGGGGCTGATCTCATCAATTTTATTAATCTCTTGGGTAACCCCCACACAGAGGAACCCACGACTCACAGATACATGGAGAAGTGGGAGAGATAGCTGGGCAGGCCTATACCCCTCTCTACCTGGCAGTCCATTTGGAGAGCAGCAGCCAAGTCCTCGACATGTGTTATCCAAAGGGAAAATCTATATAAGATTCTTTTCTTCTGGTACCATACCCCTGATCTGCTGCACAAATGGTTCCCACTCACTCCGCCCACCTGCTCAAGATGTCAGTCAGCCATAGGGACCCTTCCGCACATTTTCTGGGATTGCCCGGGGGTGAAGCCATTTTGGAGGCAGGTTAGAGACCTTCTTCACGAGATCTTAGGGGTAACACTCCCGTTAGACCCTTTGGTATTCCTACTCAGCGGCCCAGTCAGGAACCTCCATAGGGATGTGGCTAGGTTCATGCTGAGTGTCCTTACGGCAGCTAGGTGTTTGATTGCGGCCAGATGGAAGCAAACCATAGCTCCTGGAAGAGCTGATTTGATACACAAATTGAGAGAGATGCGCCAGATGGAGCAATTAACAGCCTCCCTTCAGGATAAGTTTGGACCTTTTTGACAAAACATGGTCTGCATGGGACACCTACTGGGCTGCACAACCATTATGATAACACCCACTATGATAACATGACTTATCTGGGATGATTTCCAGTGATCTCTCCCTTCCCCCTCCCCCCACCTTTTATGTATCCTACCTACCCGTCTTAGTCTTAGTCTGGTCCTGTCTTATTTATCTGTTCAAATGATCATCTATGTGTATTAATATTATTTGCGAAATGGTTCTCAACCTCCAGGTGACCCGTTTCCCTGCTATTTTATAAATAGATAGATGGATGAGTAACCTCCGAACACCATCCATTATTTTCTCTGTTGTTCTACATAATAGTATATTGTTACTTCTTCCTGCCGATGATTACTTATTTCTGTGTGAAAAGTCATAATAAAAATTTTCAGTTTAAAAAAAAAAAAAGCTTGATACATATCTGGCTGTGAAGTTGTAGACAGGTTACACTGCCTATGCTAATAATTAATAGGTATTCACAGCAAGGAAAATTGGAGCAATGTAAAAGTCAAAAACTTTATTAAAGTGTAATCATTAAGGGCATTCTTATTGATTGATATCTGAAAGGAGTTTTGGTAAGGACATGCCATTTAGCAAGGACCAACGGAGACATGTATGAAAGGGTTTTTCACCCTTTTCTGATGTAAAATGTGGCAAAACTAAGCAGGCTGTGATGTATAATACATCCAAACGAATGTGTTAGGCGCATTGTTCGCGAGACTCAACACTTTTTAATGCACCTAACATGAGGGGGTGTTCTGGGGGCATGTCGCTCCACACTCATGTTATTAGACACATATATGAATGTGGTTCGGCAAAACTAGGCGCATTACTGCTCGAACAGGAAGACCTATTCAAAGTGGAGCTAGATTTGCTATTAGGGCAAAAATTGCCCATTATTTCTCAACTTACACCAATACAATAATAAAAAGTAATTTATGATAATTATCAGAGTATATAAAATTTAATTATTTTAATTGAATAAAAAAGCTATCATATAAAATATCCCAAAAAGATAAAAATATCTTCTATAAAATGTATATAAAATTAATAGAATCTAAAACTAATTTTACATCAAATAATCCAATGATGATGATGTTCAGAATTTTTAATTTTTACTACATTAAATTTGAATTTTTGCTGCTCTCACCCTTTATTTAACATACGGCAAGAGCCAGCACACCACATGTCTTGCTGCGACCCGTGGTCCACTGAGCAAGAACAGTACCATAGTTTCTGTTCATTGACATGCTATTATATTGACTTTTCTTTTATTTCCAGCCTACAATGGGGAAAAAAAGTATTTAGTCAGCAACCAATTGTGCAAGTTCTCCCACTAAAAAAGATGAGAGGCCTGTAATTGACATCATAGGTAGACCTCAACTATGAGAGACAAAATGAGAAAACAAATCCAGAAAATTACATTTTCTGATTTGGAAATAATTTATTTGCAAATTATTGTGGAAAATAAATATTTGGTCAATAACAAAAGTTCATCTCAATACTTTGTTATGTATCCTTTGTTGGCAATGACAGAGGTCAAACGTTTCCTGTAAGTCTTCACAATGTTGGCACACACTGTTGCTGGTATGATGGCCCATTCCTCCATGCAGATCTCCTGTGGAGAAGTGATGTTTTGGGTCTGTCGCTGGGCACGAACATTCATCTCCCTCCAAAGGTTTTCTATGGGGTTGAGATCTGGAGACTGGCTAAGCCACCCCAGGACCTTGAAATGCTTCTTACGAAGCCACTTCTTCATTGCCCTGGCAGTGTGCTTGGGATCATTGTCATGCTGGAAGACCCAGCCACGTTTCATCTTCAATGCCCTTGCTGATGGAAGGAGGTTTGCACTCAAAATCTCACAATACATGGGCCTCATTCATTCTTTCTTGTACACGGATCAGTTGTCCTGGTCTCTTTGCAGAGAATCAGTTCCAAAACATGGTGTTTCCACCCCCATGCTTCACAGTAGGTATGGTGTTCTTTGGATGCAACTCAGCATCCAAACCCGACGAGTTGTGTTTCTCCCAAACAGTTCTACTTTGGTTTCATCTGACTGTATGACATTCTCCCAATAGTCTTCTGGATCATCCAAATGCTCTCCAGCAAACTTCAGACGGGCTCGGACATGTACTGGCTTCAGCAGGGAGACACGTCTGGCAGTGCAGGATCTAAGTCCCTGGCGGCGTAGTGTGTTACTGATGGTAGCCTTTGTCACGTTGGTCCCAGTTCTCTGCAGGTCATTCACTAGGTCTCCCCATGTGGTTCTGGGATTTTTGTTCACCGTTCGTGTGATCATTTTGACCCCACGGGGTGAGATCTTGCATGGAGCCCCAGATCGAGGGAGATTATCATTGGTCTTGTATGTCTTGCATTTTCTAATTCTTGCTCCCACAGTTGATTTCTTCGCACCAAGCTGCTTGCCCATTGCAGATTCAGTTTTCCCAGCCTGGTGCAGGGCTACAATTTTGTTTCTGGTGTCCTCCGACAGCTCTTTGGTCTTCACCATAGTGGAGTTTGGAGTGTGACTGTTTGAGGTTGTGGACAGGTGTCTTTTATACTGATAACAAGTTCAAACAGGTGCCATTACTACAGGTAATGAGTGGAGGAAAGAGGAGGTTACAGGTCTGTGAGAGCCAGAAATCTTGCTTGTTTGTAGGTGACCAAATACTTATTTTCCACCATAATTTGCAAACAATGTGATTTTCTGGAATTGTTGTCTCATTTTGTCTCTCATAGTTGAGGTCTACCTGTGATGTCAATTACAGGCCTCCCTCATCTTTTTAAGTGGGAGAACTTGCATTATTGGGGGCTGACTAAATACTTTTTCCCCCCACTGTATCTATATGACTTTATACATGTTTGGCACATTACTTACGCCATAGTGTGCCAAACACACAGGCGGGGTGCAATGAACTTTAGACACCATTTATGAGCGCACAAAAACCACTTTCATAGATTCAGGCGCATTATACACTTGGCACAAAGCATGATGACATGACTATTTGCATACATGTCTCCCCAAGTGTTTGCTGAATCATAGGAAGGGCCCAGTAAAAATTGGTAAAACACTTTGCAAAGATTTTTCGGATTACAGTAGGGTCTGCGGTTTGAGTTTACGTGGGTTTTGTAGATTCAGGAAATCTTTTTTAATTTCACATGGCCCCACATGGTAATCAAATGAAAGAGGATTCTCCAATTAACAGAGCAAGATACACTTATGGCACCAGAGACAGAAACTTTCGAATGGGAAAATCTGTAAGTACTCCAGCAACTGTAGTAGTCTTCAATGGTATAAAAAACTTGTAGCTTTATTAAATTCTTTAAAAGTCCATATTAGAACGCCATGACATGATCAGCACAGATTGTTTGCTGTGCTGATCATGTCTGGCTGTTCTAATATGGAACTTTTAAAGAATTTAATAATGCATACAAGTTTTTTAATACCATTGATGACTATACAGTTGCTGGAGTACTTACAGATTTTCCCATTCGAAAGTAGCAGGAGACTGGCTCCGGATCTCCCATCTCTCCGTGCAACATAGTAGGTGAGCTGAAGATTTTTACTATTTTTCTCTGTAGAGACAGAAACTGTCACCGGGGCATGGTGGGAGATTAAGATGTTGAGTAGAGTGGAATATGTAGTCTCTGACAGATAAGTTTAAGGTATGCCAATGGTCATATGGAGCAGCGTGGTCTATGTGGGATAGGACTGCAGAAGTTGCCTGTGAATCTTGATAAGTGTGAGATAATTTATCCAAGTCTGGTTGTAATGATACATTGAAGTCTTTTTTTGCGACTTAGACGAAATAATAGTGAATACAGTGATTTTCTTGTGCAATCTTTAGAATTGGCAAAAAGATTGAGAAATAGGGGATATAATGAGGATCTGATATCTAACGCGTTTACCAAAGGAATTAGTCAAGATCGTAACAAACTTCTGTATAAAAAGAAAGTTAAAAAGAATAATGAAAGACCTGTCTTTTCTTTTCAATACAGTGACATGTCTGAAATTATAAAAAGAGTCGTAAGAACAAATTGGCACATTTTACATAGTGATGGGGACCTACAGCAAAAAACTAGTTTAGCCCCTATCATTACTTTTCGGAGATGTCGTAACCTCAGGGACGAATTAGTACATGATAAATTACCTTCTGGTAATAGGTCCAATTGGTTAACAGAAACAACACCAAAAGGAAACCACAAATGTGGGAATTGTTCTTTTTGTGACAAAATGGTAATGGGGAGAGTGTTGAGAATTGGAGGAGTAACACAGGTAGTGAATGAATTAATAACATGTCGCTCAAATTTAGTTGTTTATGTGATGTGGTGTACCTGTAGACGTTTTTTTTTTTTAAAGAGAATCAGAGAACATTTGTATTCTGTTAAAACGAAGAAGGGGGCCCCTAGGTTTCTGTCTCATTTGAGCGAGGTTCATGATGATGTTATTTCTGTTATTTCATTTGCAGGTTTGCAAAGGGTGTTTACATCAGGAAATGGAGTCGATTGTCATACCCGACTCCTCCAATGTGAAGGGGCAAGGAAAATTATGCGCACGGGGGGCCTTGGGACTTAATGACAAAATGATCGCCCTTTTTTTTTATAAATTGAAAAAATTGTTTTTTGTATAAAATTTAAAAATTTTTCTTTTTGTGTTGTTTTTTTACACTGTGTTTATAAAATTTTGCTGTTGCGAAAAGGGTTTTAACGGCGATAAAGGGGTTTTTAAAGACGTGTGTCGTCACCTCCTGAAAATTCCCCTGGGAAAGCCCCGGTAGGCGCCAAAAGGGCCGATGGCGATGTAATCCCCACCCCGGTCCCGTCTTTTTTTAATTCCCGCGTAATATGTTTGGGGGAAATTAAAGTAAAACCCAAAAATTGGTGAGTCCCACCAAACGGCTTCAAAAATTTCATATTGGCCCTGTGTTTGTAGTTTAAAAAGGGGTTTGGCACCGCGAGGAGTTTTATAAAATGAGAGGTTAAAAGGGGGAAGTTTTTTGGAAACGACAAAGTTTAAGGGGGGCCTCTTTTCAGGGGCGGCTTATTTCGCCACGAAATTTGCCGACGGATTGACGAGGGGCCAATCCGTCGGAAAAATTTCAGTCAGAAACAAGTAACAGCCATTTTCTTTTGATTTCAATAGAAAAATTCGGCCGTCGTTCACAACGACGCGTTTTTCCCGTCCCCGGATTTCCGCGGGGGATTGACGGGGCAACCCCGGGGGAAAAAAAAAAACAATGCACATGTCCCTTTTTTCTGTTCGCAAATAATTCCCGAGTACGCGCCAACTTGGCGCCGGGGTTTTTTTTGGGGGCTAAAAAACCCCCAAAAATTTTCCTTTTCTGGGTTAAATTTTATAGGTCAGTCTGTGCCCTGAAAACGGGTCTGGTTTTGTAGCAATTTTTGGGGGGGGAAAACCAAAGCTAAAAAATAGGATTTGGGGAGTTTAATATTCCTCAAAAAGGGCCCTTGCATTTCCAAAGGAGAGGGGGGACCAGAGAAACATGCCCGGAGCCCGATGTCTTTCGGGCCGCATGGGTTTGGGAACGGGGGGCCCTAAAATTTTCGGGGGAAAGGGTCCTTTTAAAAAATTTGGGTAGTTCCCCACAGCATAATTGGGGGCTTTAAAAGGCTCCGGCAAAAAAATGTTTGTTTTAATGGGGAACTTGAAAAGGGGGGGGGGGGACCCCAGCAGCCTGCGGGCCCCAAAATTTGACATGATTTTTCTTTGGCCCATTTGAAGCCCCCAAGAAGAAAAAAACTTTTTTTAATTTAAAATGTTTTTTTGGGCCGGGGGTTTTAAATTTTTAATTTTATGGTTCACAAAGGAAACCTGCCTAAAATATCCCTGGTTTGCTCTCTTTTAATTTCTGTAAAATATTTTCTAAAGGAGGGGGGGAGGGGGTTTGGGATACAGGCTGCATGCCTTTTGAATGCATTGTTGGAAATGGTTGCTTCTCCCAAAAAAAGTGTCAAAAAAAAAATTCCCCCTGGGTGAAACAAAAAGAAATTGTTAGAAAAGGTTTGGAAAAACTGTCTTTGTAGTATATGAAATTCATGTTTTTGGATTTTTTTTTAATGACACTTTTTTGACCCCTTGGAAATTGGTATCAAATTTTTTCTCTAAAATGTTTTTATCGCTTTGGGGGGGAACGTTCTTTACGAAATTTTTTTTTTTAAAAAAGCAACAAAGCAGGAAATTGTTTGAAAAAAAATTGTTTTTTTAATGGTTTTTTATTGGAAATTACAAAATTAAAAAAATATTACTTTTTTGCAGTTTTTAACTACACGGCAAAACACATTGAAAAATTTGCACAAAAATTTTCAAAAATCGCCAATTTGAAGCCCTTTAAAAATTGCAATATGTTTTGCTAAATTTTTTAAAACAAATACCAATTTTTTGTGGGGGAGGGAAAAAAATCTCATAAAACTTTTTTTTTAAAATTTTTTTTCAGGCCCAAAAACCGCCCATTTTTTTGGGCCAAGGGAAAAACTCCAGGCTACACCCAACCGGCCATGGCGTGCCCAAGAAGGGATTGCAGTCTCCCGGGGCCCTGTTCCCAAAGGGGACGGTTTCGAGCAGGACCCCCAAGGCAGAAATGGGGGTTAATTAGAAAAAAAAAACTGTTCCACCCCAAAAATTTTTCCCAAACTGAAATTTTTTTGACACATTTTTATGTTCTCCCATTTATACAGTGAAAGGTTTGGTTTTTAAATCCTGGTACCGGGTATGTGGTGTGCACATAAAATTTCACCCTTTGTGGGGCTTGCACCCAAATCTTGAAAGAGGGCAGACTTATGATAAAACCCATTTATTGTGTTGTAAGACATGAAAGGGCTGTACACCCCGACAGGGGCGTTCCCACGCCCTTTTTTTTGGGGTGCAGGGTTTCCCCCTCCCGGGGAAATTTTCCCAGTGTTCAGTCCCAAAGAAAGGCAGTTTTTTCCGCTGGGCCCGTGGGGCACGATAGAATGATGTTTTAATGCATCGTTGTAAAATGTTCTTTTGAATTTTCACATTCGGGTTCGGATTGATCTAGAAAACCACATTGCAAAAACTGTAAAGTTCCAAAATGGACATTACTTTTCCCTGTGAAAAAACCCCCAAAAACAAAAACATGGTTTTTTGGGTTTTTTTAAACCGAAAATGGGTTTTTCTGTTGCGAACAAAATTGAAAACCCCTTTGGGAAAGGGACGGTGGGTTGGGGGGGGAACCCCGGTACGCCCGCTGGATGAGGGAAGGGGGCGGAGCGGATCCTCTCCCCCCAAGGGGTTTAAAAACCCCCTTCGTGAGGGCTGAGTTCCTCAGGCCCCCCAACGACAGGTTGGGACGGTTGGTTTTTTTTTTTTTTTTTTTTTATCCGGGTTTCCCAAAAAGGGGGCCCTATATGGCTATGTGACTTTTTATATTTTAAAAACAGAGCAAAAAAATTTTGTTTTCTATTTTTTTTTTGAAAAGGGGCCCAACCTACCCCTTTCCCGGAGCTGTCCCCCCTGGCCGGGCCCCGGTTTTGAGGGAACATCGGGCTGGGGAGAGGGGAAACGGGCCGCCCCCAGAAAATTTCCAACGGGTTTTTGAGGAGGGGGACCCTTACAACATCGGCGGGATCCCTGGGGTGGGTCCCGACGAGGACCCCCAAAGGGGTCGGGGGGGCAGGGGCCCCTCAAAAAAGCTCAGCTGCGGGCTCCCACCCCCTGGGGAGGCGCGTTTTGGGGCGCTGCCCCCCCCCCCCCCCCCTTTTCCCCCCCCCCAAAACCATCGTGCGTCCCGCCATTCCCTTCCCCCTGCCCGCACCCCTTTCCCCCAGCCCACTCCCACGCCCTTTTTCGAGCCCGGCAACGTGGGGAAACCCTTTTTTCTCCCTGGGGAAGCAACCTCCACCTGCGGGGAGGACTTGCTTCCCAAGCAGCCCCCGGGGTCCGATTCCGGGACCCCCTGAAAAATTTTTTTTTTTGTCAAGGGCCAGAACGCTGCCCCCCCTTCTGCCTTTTCTCTCAGGACCAAATAAGTCCTTTTTTCCCGGCCAGGGTTTTGGCAGTCCCCGCCGCCCGGGAAAAACCCCATGCCAGATTTTTTTTTTGGGACCTGGCCCCACCCCGGCGGTTTGGGGTATTTTGGTCTCCGGGACCAGCCTCCTCCCTTTGGCCCCCCTAACAAAAACCCCCCCAGGCCGGGAAACTCCGTACCGCCCCCGAGCCTTATTTTTTCTTTCCGCCCCCCAAGCCCCCCCCCCCACCTCCACCCAACCTTGCCCCACCCCAACCGTTGGGTGTTTCCAAAAAACATCCTTTTGGACCCACCCCTCACACCCAGAAAGGGGGGAGTTCCCCTCAAAAAATTACAGCCCCCCTTTTTCCCACCCCTCTAAACCCTTCCTATGAATTTCCCCTTTTTTTATTAAAATTAAAAAAATTTTTTTTTTTTGGTGGCGGTATGGGGTTTTTTTTTTTTTTGTATATAGTTCCCAAATTTTAAAATTAAAAGGGGTTTTTTTTTTGGGGAAAATTTGGGTGGGTGGGGGGGGGGGTTTTTTTAAAAAATATTTTTAAAATAAATTTGCTATTTTTATGTTTCATATTTTTCTTATGTTTTTTTTTTTAAACATTCCCCTTTGTTTTCCATTGTTTTGGGGGAGTGAATTAAAATGCAGCAAAATTTTAAACATTTAAAAATTGGGTCATTTAAAAATATTTAAAAGCCTTTTTTTAAATATGCATAAAAAATTTTAATAAAAATTTTGGGATGCCCCAAAAATTAAAAATTTTGTAAAAAACTGAAACCCAATTTAACTTTTTTTTTGGTTTTGCTCGTGGCAACCGGAAAGAGCCCTTCGGGCAATTTTCTCTTGGCGAAGGGGCAAAGGAAAGCTCTTTTGGGGGTTCCCAAAGGGCCCACGCAGGACGGTTTTCCCGAGATGCCCCGGGTTTAAGACGGGTTAAAAAAACCAAAACATTTTCAAAAAAGGCAAATTACATAACTTTAAAAAAATAACTAAAAATAAAAGAATTTTTTAAACCCCAAACCAACTTCAAAATTTTTTTTTGTGTCCCCAAAAAAAAATTTTTTTAACTTAAAAAAGAAATTGAGTAACTACAGGAGTCCCCGGGGGGACAACCTGTTTTTTAACCAAAACCCCAAAAATTTCAAACAATCCCTATAAAAAGCGGAAAACACGTTATAGCCCCCACCCTTGGGGAGTCCCCTTGCTTAAAACCCCCCCTTAAATCAATAAAAAACGTACACATAGGCTGAGGCAAAACTTTGGAATTTTTACTTCATTTCTATAAATTGGGGGGCTTTAAAAAAAACATAGTTCTTGCAAAACCACCTTGGGCAATAAAAAACATAAAAAAAACGGGGCGGGGTACTTAGCTGAAATGGTTTTTTCCCTGTTTGGGAGGAGGTAAAAAGTCCCAAAGTGGGCCCTTGTAGGACCGATCAGCGAGTTGCACCCCCAGTGCCCCCATCCATGACCGACGTTTGGGGAAGGGCGTTTTCATATTTTTTTCATTCCCTAAGGTTTTTCGTCATAAAAACTATGTTTTTTAAAGGCCCCAAAATTTAAATAGAAATGAAGTAAATTTCAATTTTTTTTCCCAAATTACAGCCTTGTGTCGTTTTTGGTTTCCCCAAAACCCTTGCAGGGGCGGGAAATTTTTGTCAGGAGCGGCGTCACCCGAACAAGCCCGCTTTTGGGAATGAGCAACACCGCACATTTTGTCGGGAGGGGCTTTTGCAGCAGAAGCGGGAGCCCCTTTTGGGAGAATGCGCAACAGCCACGGGTTTTTTCGGGAGCGGCATTCAGCAGAAGCGGGATCTGCTTTTGGAGAATGCGGGCAACAGCCACATTTGGGTCAGGAGGGGCCCGTGAAAGCAGAAGCAGGAGTCCCGTTTTTGGGGAAAATTTCAGCAAAAAACCCCAAACAGTTGTCGGGACGGCTTGCGCAAAAAGCAAGTGTCCCGCTTTTGGGAATGCAGAAACAGCCCCCATTGCAGGGGCGGCGTGAAAGGCAAAAGGGCAGGAGTCCGCTTTTGGAAAATTTCCCAGCAACAGCCACAGTTGTCAGGAGGGGCATCCCAGCAGAAGCAGGGTTTTTTTTGGGGAAAAAGGCAGCAACAGCCCGTTGTCGGAGCGGCGTCCCGAGAACCCAGGAGTCCGCTTTTGGAGAATGCAGCAACAGCCCCAGTTGTCAGGGCGGCCCGGGCAGCGGGAAGCAGGGAGCCCGTTTTTTGGGGGGAATGCAGCAACACCCCAACAGGTTGTCAGGGCGGGTTGAAAGGCAAACCCCGGAGTCCCCTTTTGGGAATCCCAGCAACACCCACAGTTGTCAGGAGCGGCGTCCAGCAAAAGCAGGATCGGGTGTCGCAAAGCTTGCCCCCAAAGGGCCTTTAAACCCGGAGGAATCCACCCCTCCCCCCCCCCGGAAGGAGTGTTTGACTAGAGGCTGTAAAATTTGCCATGGCAACTCTGCCTTGGGGGGAAACATAAAATAGCTCGCGAAGGTTTTTTCGCACCTTTTGCATTTTGGGGATGGGGGGCGGCCAGGCCCCGGGTTTGGAGGGAAAGATGCCCCAAAAAAACCCCCTGGGTCTCCCCCTTCCGTGGGGAAACCCCCCAAGTCCCAAAACAAATTGTGGAAAACACAGGCTGCTTTGATAAATCCCCCCCCACCGTGTTTCCATCCACCCAAATTTGGAAAGGGGTTAAAGGGACCCCCCCAATTGCTGGGGCCAGGGGCCCCGAAGGCGCACCCCCAACCGTCGCCGTCCCCGGGCTCAGCCTGGTTTTAAAAAACCCCTCCTCCTTAATCCACCCCCCTTCGGGGGGGTTGGCCGCACCAGGTTGCACATAAAGGGGAAAGGGCCCTTCATCCCCCTACCGGGACGAAGGGGACTTTTTCTGGGGGGAAACCCCGGGAAGGGGTTTTTTGGTGGGGGTTTAGAGTCCTATGCTTTTTCAGAACTTGCCTCCCAAACGCGGGGTTTCAGCAGCCCCCGGGGGGAGTCCCAGTACCCCAAATTTAGGCCCCGGATTCCCATACAAAAACTTTACTGTGTGCATCAGCCACCGCCATCAGGACCCGAAAAGTATTTTTTTAAATTGAAGATACATGGGGCTGATTGCGGGGGCTGCTCCCACACGAAAGTGCTTACCGTCGATGGCGCCTATTCCCTTTGGGGGGGAAATTTGGCCACGGGTGGAAAGGGCTCTACCTGCCCCCCAAAAATCTCCGGGGTGGGGTTTTGGAAATCGAGAGGGGCTGAAATTTTGCCAGATCAAGTGGCATGTGCACCCAAAAATTCCGGATATGGTTGTTTTCCAACCTGGAATTGGGGTGCAGCGTTTCAAAACTCCCCCCTGTTGGCCAGAAATCTGAAAAAAAAAACAAAAAAAAAGGTGTTTAGCTAATTTAATTTAAAAAAAAACAGTAGGGTTTTTTTGTGGCGAAGAAATTGGGGGCTGATTCCCAAAACAAAGAACCGTACCGCAAAGTGTGGAAAGAAAGAGAAAGGTATGGTTTTTTGTACGAGAAAACAGGGTTTGGGGCTGATTCCAAAAACAAAGAACCCAAAAACAAAGGGTGTGTAAAGGGTTTTAAATTTTTTTTTGGGGAAAATTTCATGCAGTTCTAACTGAATCAAGTTCCCCAAAAAAAATTTTTTAAATTTTTAAATTTCCGCAAGTTACCGGGAGTTTGTTCCGATGGAGGATGGAAGGGGTTTCCTCTTTTTGTGTCCTTAAACCTTTTGGGTTTGGGAGGTCCAAAAAATTTCAAAAAAATCCCGGGCAAAGGCCTCCGGGGGGCATGCGCACCAAGTCCTGGAAATTTGCTGGAAAGCTGGTGGGAAAACAAAAATTTTTTAGCAAATTTTTCCCAAATTGCCCAAAATTTAAAGAAAAAAAATTCCCATAAATTTTTTTTTATTTAAAACGTTAACCCCATTTTGCCAAAAAAAAATATTTTCTTTTTACAAAAACAAAAAGGGGGCCGGAAGAAATGCAACATTTGCCTACCTTTCCCTTTGTTCCCATACAGCTTGCCAAAATGGCCCCTCATATCTGAGCTCATTGATCGGGTGCACCCAAAATATTCTTTGTCCCGGGGTCTTGCCATTCGTTTCTAATTAAAACATGGAAAACAAGAATTTTTCTTTAATTTTTACGCAATAATTCTTTTTTTTTTTAAAAAAAGTCAAGCTACAGTAAACCCCCTAAAAATTCCAAAATTTTTCCAAAATTCGAACCCCTAACCCGCCCAGAGTACCCTCAAAACAGTTTAAAATGAAAAAAAATTTACAATTTTAAAAAAGTAAAACCCAACAGCTAGAGTAAAACCCAAAAAAGTAACATGAAAAAAAACCCCATTAAACCCCCCTTCCCCCCCATCGGGCGATGCATTAAAGCCCAAACGGGGAAATGACTTCCCGGCCCAAAAGGGACGGATGCAACGCCCTGGGGGATCGCCCCGGGCTTGCGGGGAGCCGCGCGGGGATCCTGGCATGGAACCAGCGGTAAATTACCCCTGGCTTCATGCCCCATCCCCCCCCCGGGGGCCCTTTCGGGGTTAAAATTTTTCCGGCCCCCCCCGGGGGGGAAAAACGCATCATTTAAAACCCCAGCCTGTCCCTGGCCCCCGTAATTATTTCCCCCAGGCAGGAGGGGGTGAGTCCCCCGCCCACGGATTTTGGCGAGGCAAAACGGGGAGAAAATGCCCCTCCGGCCCGTTTTTCCCCACCCGACTCCCGGATGGGTGTTGAATGCATTCGGGAAGGGCTTTGACGTCCCCCAAGGGGCCCCCAATTTCATTGTTTTGGGCATGGGGGTCACGGTTTCCATGGGACCCCCTTTAACAGGGAGTAAAGCGTGCACCCGATCGCCTTTTTCAAAAAAAGCAATCTTAAAAATTTTTTTTTTTTTTCCCCAAATGGGGATTTGCAGTTTTTAAAACCTACTGGGGGGGAAAATTTAAAAAAATGTGAAAAAAATAAAAAAAAAAGTAAAAACCCCAAAAAAAAAAAAATTTTAAAACCCCATACACTGGCCCTTTTTCCCCCCTTTTCCAAAAAGCCAAAAAACCCCCAAAAAAGACCCAAAAATAAATAAATTTACCCATTTTTGGTATCAGCCGGTGCGAAACGATCCCCCAAATAAATCGTTACTTTTTAAACCCCCGTAGGTAAAACCCCTTTTAAAAAAAACCAAAAAACCCAGTCACAAAATTTGGCTTTTTTGGGGGCATTTTTGAAAGCACTTTAAAAGGGAAAATAAAAAGCGATCAAAAACTCATAATAAATGCCAAAGTTGTCCCAAATTTTTAAAACCGGGTTTTTTCACCCCGCAAAAAAAAAAATTTCCTTTTTCCCCTTTCCCCTGTAAAGGGAAAAAATAAAAAAGTTAGGGCTTAAAGAAGACAGCGATGCATAAATATTTTTTTAACCCACAAAAAAACACTTTTTTTTTTTTTTTAAATGCTTCCAAATTAAAAAAAACTATATAAAAGGGTATCGCCGAAATTCGTATCGACCCTGAGAGTAAAGTTTAACGGGTTCTTGGTTTCTGCAGGGTGGGCTTTTAAAAATTTTAAAAAAAAAAAAAATTTCTGGGGATTGAAATATTTTTTTCACCCTCCCTTTCCCAAAAAACCCGGTTTTTTAAAAAACTGATCAAAAAGTCTGGTCCCCCCAAAAATGTTTACCTTTTTAAAACGTAACCACCCCCCGAAAAAAAACAAGCCCCCCAGCTCCGTAAACAAAAAATAAAAAAGTTATGGCTCCAGACTAGGGGATGAAAAAAACGTTTTTTTCCTTTTTTTTGAATAAAATGTTTTTAAAATTGTGAAAAAAGGAAAAAACCTTAAAAAAAATAAAAAATTGGGTATGTGAAATCGAATCAAACCTGCTGAGAAATATAGCAATGTCAGCTAAACGCCGGTCCCGCTTTTAAAAAATTAAAAATAAAAAACACTCCAGGAAGGGCTGTTTTTTTTTTCAAAAGGGCCTCAAAAAAACCCTTTAAAAAAATTTGATAAAAGGGGGCAATTGCCCCCCTTTAAGGGTTTACTAAAAAAAACGGTCCCCACCCCCCCAAAAAACAAGCCCAAAAATTACTCCTTTATACAAAAAAACTGAAAACTTTAGGGCTTAAAGAACGGGACAACAAAAAAAACGCAATTTTTTATAGCCCTATTTCTATTGGGGGAAAAAAGAAATAAAACAAAAAAAAATTTAAAAAAATTCTATATCTTTTGCAATTGAAACCCGCCCCCCTTTAGTAAAGAACCCTGTCATTGTTTCGGCAGGGAAAACCCGCTGTAAAATTTGGAGCCCAAAAAAAAATTGGGGGAATTTGGGCGTTTTCCCCTCATTTTAAAGCCCAATGCAAAAAAAAAACTTTGGAACCCTCTGAAACCCCAAAATGTACAATAAAACCCCAAAAGAGATCTTTTAAGGCGTGCGGGAAACCAAAATGGGGTGATTTCCCTGGAAGGTTTTACCTGTTCGGGTATTTGGGGGCTTTGAAAATTTTCCCGGAAGGGCCCCAAAACCAAAATCTGCTTTTCCAAAAATTCCAATTTAACACTCCCTCCCTTTTAAATTATAGGGCCCTGCCATGCGCCCAACACAGGATTACCCCACTGTGGGGTATTGCCGAACTTGGAAAAATTGCGTAAAAAAGGGTTTTTGGGGGTTTTTTTTTTTTCCCAGGTTTCCCTTGGGGAAAATTTAAAAAATTTTTCAAAGTAAAATTGCAATTTTTGGGAAAAAAATTTTTTTAAAAACATTTTCACAGCCTAACGCTAAAATTTTTTTTTACCCCACCTTGTGGGGTGGGTTATGTTTACTACCCCCCGGGATTTTTTTTCCAAAAAGGGGTTTTATTTTCCAATTGGGGTTTTTTTAGGGGAGTTTATTCTTTTTAAAAAAGCCCCCTTTTAGGGTTCCCCCGCAAAAAAAAAATTTGGCCCCAAAATTTAAAATCGAAATTTGAAAAAAAACCCCCCCGGAGTCCAGTGGTGCTCCCCCCTATTTTGGGGCTTGGGGTTTGGGACCCAAAATTTAATGCACTGGGGGCCAAATTTTGGGGATATCCTAAAAACGGCAAAATGGGGGGAAATCAATATTAATTTGCATTTCCCTAAATCACTTTTTACCGTTTTCTTGTGAATAATGCTAAAAATTAAAAATACTCCCAAAAAAAAGAAAATTTTTTGGGAAACTTCTTTTTCCATTTTGCTTTAAATTTCCCTTTTAAAACACCTAAGGGTTTTTAATAAATTTCCAAAAATGGGGTTTTGATATTTTAAAGGGGTTTTTTAGTTTTTTTGTTTTGGTATTTTTTTGGGGGAATCAAAACATACGGGGCACTAAAAAGTCCGTTAGAACTGGAGGGTTTCCCAAAAAAAATGTGTTTTGCAAATTTTTTTAAAAATTTTTTAAAAATTTAAATACAAATTTTTCAAAGCCCCCTAATGTCTTTAAAAAAAAAAAAGGACTTTTAAAAAATTTGGCCAAAAAACAGCAAAAATTTGGGTGATGCTAGTTATAAACTTTTTTTGAGGGGAAATAATATCTGTTTTACATGCAGAAATTTTTAAAGTTTTAAAATTGGAAAATTTTTTTCAAATTTTTCAGGGAATTTTTTTTTTTTTTCAAAAAATAAACAACTTTTTTTTTGGACCAAAATTTTCCCTTAACAATTTTAAAGTTTAATGTGTCACAAAAAACAATCTCTGAATCACTTGGATAGGTTAAAGGGCCCAAAAAGGGTTATTTTTCACTAAAGTGCAAAAGACAGTTTTTCAAAAAGGGGGGCTCTTCAGAGAGGCCAAATGGTCGGGCGGAAAGGGGGTTTAAAACAGAAAAACCCCTAACAGTAGATTACCCCAAAACAGAAAACATAAAAAAAAAATCACAGAAAAAGTAACACCTAACGTAAGTACACTCAAAACATTAACATGAAAAAAACCCTTTTTAAAAAACAGTATAAAATAACAGCTAGAGTCCTTTAAAAAACCAGTCATGAAAAAAAAATACTTTAAAAAACAGTAAACCTAACAGCTAGAGTCCCCCTCAAAAACAGTAACATGAAAAAAAAACACATTAAAACATAACACCTAACACTAGATACACTCAAAACATAACATAAAAAAAAATCACATTAAAAACAGTAAAACCAAACAGCAAGTACCCTCAAAACAAACATAAAAAAAAATACTTAAAAAACAGAAACACCTAACAGCTAGATACACCAAAACAGAAACATAAAAAAAAATACATTAAAACAGTAACACCTAACAGCTGAGACCCTCCAGTAACATGAAAAAAAAATCACATTAAAACAGTAACAAAACAGCTAGATACACTCAAAACAGTAACTAAAAAAAAATCACTTTAAAAACAAAAACCAACAGCTAGAGTACCCCCAAAACGAAACATAAAAAAAAAAAATACATTAAAACAGAACACCAACAGCTAGGTAACTCAAAACAGTAACATGAAAAAAAAATCACTTTTAAAACAGTAAAACCTAACACTATATACCCTCAAAACATAAATGAAAAAAATAAAATAAAACAGTAACACCAAAACAGCTAAGTACACTCAAAACAGTAACATAAAAAAAATCACATTAAAACGTAAAACCTAACGCTAAGACCCTCAAAACAGTAAAAATGAAAAAAATCACTTAAAACAGAAAAACCCTAACAGCTAATAACTCAAAACATAACAGAAAAAAAAATCACTTTACAATCCCTAACACTAGAGTGCAGTATAACAGAAACTACAGTAGAGAAATAACACCATATTGCCACTTTAAAACAAAAAATCCACAGTGCAGATTTAAAAAGTAAAAACCACGTAGTTCACGACAGAAACCCCCATACCAGAAAACCCCAGTAAAAAGTAAAATCCCGTAATCCAATGAAACCTAACCCTAAAACCACATGCCCAAATACACATTGCCCCAAGTAAAAAATGCATTACAACTACAAAATTTCAAATGAAAAGAAACCCTTTAGTAACAGGACATCCACAAAACACCCATTCACATGTAAAAAAACATATATAATATAACAAAACGGACAATCATACATATAGACATACATAACAACAATTTTTAATCAAACACACCAGAAAGATAGGTTCTTACCCTCCTCTCCTGCCCACCCAGTTCATTCACATGTCGGAGCAAAGCAGCCAGCTCCCCGTTGCTGAAATGAAGCTTCGGGGATTTGGATCCATAACTTTTGAAGAAAAAAATTTTAAAAACCAATCCTGGAAAGTTTGAAATCAGGTAAAAAGGACAGAAAGATTGCCCTCTGTGCTTTTAATCATTCGGGTGGGAAAATTTTTAAAACTTTTCCAATAATTTTCTTTTTAATTTTTATCTAGGGGACAAGGTCCATAACTTTTTTATGGGTGATTTGAAAATAAATTAATCTCTTCAAAGAAAAATGGTTGAAGGTTACTTTTAAAAAAAAATATGTATTCATTGGATGTCTAAATAAACCGTCGCGAAAAATCGGGCCGAAAACCGCCGCAAATACCGTCCAATAGCGCCCCAATAAGTGCAAATTCGCGGGCAGATTTCGCGCCTGATTTCCTGGCCGCTCTAAAGGGTTTCAGCCGTATTTGCGGCTCGTCAATCCGTCACAAAAGCGGGGAAATAAGCCTGGAAAAGGCCCAATCGAATCACTGGGTTAACCCCCTTGGTGGGCCCCATATTTTTTCTATATCCGATAAAGAAGTCTCCCCAAATTTTTAGCATTTGGAGTTGTCGCCCAATTCAAAAGTTGTAAATTGAGGAGTAGAAGTCAGTGCTACAGTG
The DNA here is from genome assembly GCA_025379985.1 of Phyllomedusa bahiana. Lineage (NCBI taxonomy): Eukaryota > Metazoa > Chordata > Amphibia > Anura > Hylidae > Phyllomedusa > Phyllomedusa bahiana. The sequence continues at coordinate 18,821 of JAODAL010009745.1, read as the reverse complement.
ATTGGGTGCGTGAATGTTGAGAAGCAAATATCTAACTGATATGATGGTGACATCCAGAAAGAGGAAACATCCCTCAGTGTTTACTTGGGACTCATGTATTGAAGGAGACAGTGATTCATGAAATAGGTTTGCCACTCCCCCATTTTTGGGGTAAAGAAAAACCTAATGAGTTTACCCAACCAAAGGGTTTTTTAGAAAACCTTTCGTCCCTTTCAATGATCTTCTGAAGGAAATCCTTGAGTTTTCGGGTCTTTTTATATGTCAGTATTTTTTTCCATTTAACTGGGGTGTTTAGACCTACTACATTCCAGTTGACAAATCCAAGGGGAGGGTAATGGCAAGTGTGTGCGGTGTCGGTGCAAGAAGTGGCACTCATCCTATTTTGGATGCTGGGAATTGTGTGTAGTTCAATGTAGAACAAATGTGAGGGAGCCCTCTGTCCCAGCCAGCAGCGGGCTCCTCGGGTATCAGCCCCTCAAGGCAGCCAGATGTCCCCAACATGAGTAACACAGAAAAAGGCAAATGATCGCATTAATTCAGAACAGCTGTAGGAAGTCTGGCATTGGTATTACAGTCATCAAGACACTAATAAATCTGGCTCATGTGGTATGAGTCTTTGTCGGGCTTCCGACAGGTTTTCATACAGACTGGTTTTGCCATCAATGGCGCCTCTCAATCGAGCAGGGAACAACAGTTGAAAGCGGATTTTTCGCTCAAAGAGGAGATGACACAGTGGTTTAAAGGCTTTTCTTTTGCAGTCACCGCTGTCAAGAAGTCCTGGAAAATCAGGATACGTTCATCATCCACGGTGAGCGAATGGAGGCTGCAATATGCTTTGAGAACTCTTTTCTTAATAGTCCAATTAGCCTATCTTGCAATGGCTTGGCAGGCTTGTTGTCTCTCTCTCCGGGTTGGTCCTATGTAATGCACTCTTTCAATAAGCAGTGGATCAGGAGGGAGAACTAACTGGGGTGCTGAAGAAAGATTATTGACTAGTTTAGTTTTATGCGTCTCTCTGTTTTATATAGGAAATTTAACAAAGAAAGCTTTTTGGTTTCCCTGCTTTGTAAAGCTTCCAGCTTGTTGTGTAGAAAGATTTTTGCCATTTTGTCTTCGAGAGATATTGTGTGCAGTGGAGGAGATTTTTGCCTTGCAAGAGGCGACCATTGTTTCTAGATTTAATTATGTCCATCCTCTTATCAAAGTATAGTGTGAGGAGGCTTGACACCTCGTGTGCCACTGTCAAGCCCTTTTGCTCCCTTTTTTTTTGACAAACAGACAAAGTAGAGGAGACAGGTTTGCAGGTGTTATTGTACTTGCTTCCCAGGAATTCCTGTGAAGTATCCACAGCAATAGATTTGGGCACAGGGGGGTTTGATTCGATTTTCTCTTTTTGGTTTGACTTTGCATGGTTGGGTTTCGGAGAAATATGTCGTGAGTTCCATGTTTTTTTGTTTGCGATGTTTTTTGAATGGACTTTGTATAAAATTTTTCCCTGTAAAAAGGGGAGAGGTGGGGGTGGTGTCATAACCAAAAATTCCCACCCAAGGGATTAAACATTTATTAGGGGTGGGTTTTGGGGGACATTTACGAACGGGGCTGCACCAGATATCTGGCGTCATTTCAGCCCGAAATCCAGGGCAGTCCCGTTTATATATGTTTAAATCTCCCGCACACCATTCTCGGTCGCATTACAAAGCGTCCGCGGCACTTTGTAATGCCCCCGTCTCGGGGGGGTGTTGGGGCCGGGCGACTAGAACCGTGCAAAAACACATATTTAAAAACTTTGCAACGGCTTTCTAGGCAAGTAACCACTTTCAAAGTGAGCCAGAACTGTCGTGCAAGCGATAGAATGCGCCTGATTTATGACCCTCAGTAGAGCAGGTTAAAAAATCAGGCGCATTCTGTGCCAGTATAATGCACATGAAATTTGACTTAAAGGAGTTGTCTCACCAGGCTTTCAGCCTACTTCACTGTGTCTGGCAGCAAAAGGATTTTTTTAATTCGGGGCGTGTTTTTGTCTCCTCTTCCCTTCCCCCCCCCCCCCCCTCAGCACACAGACAGCTCCCCTTCTATACAGCAGGGGGATGGCGAGGGGGTTTGCTCCCAGAGGAAACCCCTGTGTGTGCCTCCCTTTCTTTCCTCTCCTCCCCCTCCACTCGGGGAAAACAGGAAGGGGGCTATTCTATATAGGGGGTGGCGTGATGCTAATTGCAGGGCAGAGGGGATGCAAGTGTTCCTATACCCCCTGCTTAGCATAAAAATCTCACATCTCAAGCAACAACAAAAAAACCTGTCAGAACAGACACAGGGCAGCTGTGAAGTGAGTTAAATATAATCACAATGTGTCACTAATACAGTAGAGCAGGGAGGTGTATGAACCGTTCACAAAGCCCCCTGATCTGTTCTATTGTTTAGTCAAAACTCCCCCAGATACTTTATGATATAGTAACACACTTCACTGCTGTCACATCTACTGACCACAGATCAGCCTCACCTCTGCTCTCCTCAATCTGTGTAGAGAGCTGGAGGGAGCAGGCACACACAGGGTTAATCCAGCTACACAGATGCCAGAGCCCTCCCCCTCCCTTCCCTACAGAAGCATACTGTGCAGGAGGGACTCTGTGCTCTGACCTGTATTCAGAAACAGATGAGTCACCAGGACTAGCAGCCAGTGAGATAACAATCAACAGGTCAGCTGCTATAGTGATTTCAGGAGCTGATGCACTACTACTAACAGGGATAACTCAAAATCAGTAGGACATTTGTAATGAACATATATTGCAAAGCTGCTTCTTTTTTAAAGATCTTTTAATTAAAACCCAATCATTGTAGCGAGACAACCCCTTTAATGTCTATATCAGTGTTCCCCAACTCCAGTCCTCAAGGCACACCAACAGGTCATGTTTTCAGGATCTCCCACAGAATGCAATGACAATAATGATATCACCTGTACAGAATGCACTGACAATAATGACTAAACCTGTGCAATGCTAAGGAAAGCCAGAAAACATGACCTGTTGGTGTGCCTTGAGGACTAGGGTTGGGAACCTCTGGTCTATATGGATTAGTTGCCAATGTGCAAATGCCCCAATATGATATTGAGCAAGGTATGACAGGAAGGTGCAACAAGGTAGTACTAGATGAAAGACCTGGTAGGGTATGTGCTATAGTGATAGAACTGAGAGCAATTGGCATCCCGTTAGTGGTGTGTCATTTCTATATGTTGGGACGGTGGTGAATTCCCTCGGGGAAGGATGGCTGACTCTTCTGTTGGAGAAAAGTGGAAAGGCATGATAGAAGTATGGAGATCATCACACCAAGACGTCTTTTTCCTGGTCTCTCTGTCCCAGATATCCTCTCGGTAGAGGCCCGGCGTATAGATTGTGAGGTTTAGAATAATAGATGGGTTGGTTAGCAGTTAACCGTGAGGTATTTGTCCTGGAATATTATAGTCAGAATATTACTTTTAGGAGACCACTCAAGGACCCTTCCCCAACAACAGAAGGCAGTATGTTAGTTTTGGGTAAGTAAACAGGCGTGCAGTTCCAACACAACCACTAGGTGTCGCAGTCTCCAAGCTTATGGGTGGCAATGCAGGAGAAGTTCAAATAAATAAAATACATCACTGTTAAAAGCTCTGTCAATTGACTTTAAACTGATGATTAGTGATTGTGTTACCTATATTTAATAAAGGCGTGAATGTGGCGTATGTTGTTGTGTGACAAAGTAGGAAAACAGTGCGGAGTGAATGGTTGTATATTTGGAGATCCCATGAGGTAGTCAAGTGAGGGGGGTATTTTCCTCTGAGTTCAGGTGGGAAGCTGTGATGTTCACGGTCTCTCCAGGAGACAATGAGGGCTAGAAGATGGTCAGCGAGATGTTCGTTCTCGGTCACGGAAGCAATGTGTCTCCAGACAGCAATACACCTGAAACGAGGTGGGCCCTTTATAATTAGAGATTTTGGTAATGGGGCTGTTTCGCCCTGTGAGATCTGATGGTGCAGATTAGAACTGTGGCACCTGTTGGAAATTGTATTTTAACTCTGACAGTCACGAATTTATGAGATGCAGGTCTTGTAATAGACTGCAGCCTGTGATTTGTTTTGTAATAGGTGTGGGCTATAAACCACCGCCACAGTTAGCAGGTTGATTGCTGGAGAGTCAGGAGGGTACGTGGTATGTGGGTAAGCCACAGGTTAAAGGACCTCCTGGTCGGAGAAGATGGCCACCGTATGTGTCATTATTGATGCAACTACTGCACAAGATGGCCGACTTTCCTGCCTTCACCCACAAGACGATGGCTCTGTAAGGAAAGTGGCGCCTGTTTCTGCCAGATTCTCGGGTGGCACTTGTAATCAGGGCTGGTCTCCTGAACTTGGCCCTCTCACACCACCTGTCCCCAAAGTGGGTCTCTCTCCCTTCCAAAACTGGAGCCTGCTGCACACCGCTCCCTCTGTAGTATGCCTCTACCAGTCACTGTCTGCTGATTCACTGACACCCAAGCTGATCCACTATCTCTACAGACAATATGTTGTTGCATATTGTCCTCAAGTAGGTATCAGCGATCTTCGGTCTCTAGGAGTCAGTTGCCTCGCGCAGCTCCGAGATGTGTAGACCAGAACACAGCAGACCTTCAGCAGTTAGTGTGTTAAGGTTTTGCAGCACTGCTAGTGCTCTGTTTGGCAGTCACCCTCTAGATGTAAGATGTCCGCTGCTGGAAGGAGTAAGGTGTAAAAAAGTCTTTTTTTTCAGTATCTACACATCTGGGTAGAGTGCTTGAAAGCTCGCAAAAGTCACACTGTCGGTTGGCACAGCTATTAAACTTCTTGTATGGTGAGTGCAAAGCAATTAATCAGCTAATTAGCTGAGTATATGCGAGTGATGTGCTGCAGCTCTTCTAAAATGCCGCCATTTCAGATAGTCCTGGCCCCGGAGGTCATCATTCACTAATTTTGTACTTTACACTGCCTATGCTAACCCCTGTCCATGTCCAGACGTACCTACAATGGGCATCTTAATATCAGAACTGGAACATAGTGTAATCGAAGAAGGTAACCTAGTCTGATGAATCACGTTGTTTAATAGTTTATAAGGCTGAAAAAAGACAGACGTCCATCCCGTTCAGCCTATTGTGCTACAGTGTTGATCCAGAGGAAGGCAAAACCCCCCATGAGGCAGAAGCCAATTGTCTTCATTTTAGGGAAAAAAAATTCTTCCTAATCTGGCAATCAGAATAAATTCCTGGGTCAACGACCCTTCTCCAGAATCCTAGTCACTATAACTTGTTATATTATTACACTCTAGAAATGCATCCAGACTCTTTTTGAATTCTGTTAGTGAATTTACCATGACAAGTTCCACTTGCAGAGAGTTTCACAGTCTCACTGCTCTAACAGTAAAGAATCCCTTACTATGTTTATGTAGAAACATTCTTTCCTCTTGGCATAGAGGATGCCCCCTTGTTCTACATACAGTCCTGGGTATAAATAGATCTTGGGAGAGATCTCTATATTGACCTTTAATATATTTAAACATATTTATTATGTCCCCCCGAAGCTGTCTTTTCTCTAAACTGAATAACCCTAATCTTGCTAATCTTTCTGTGTATGTAGTCCACCCAGTCCTTTTATTATTTTTGTTGCCCGCCTTTGTACCTGTTCAAGCTCCACAATGTCTTTTCTGTGCACTGGTGCCCAAAACTGTACACGATATTACATGTGTGGTCTGACCACAATCTTTGTGTAAGGTCATCGATGAATATATTAACCCCTTACCGACATTTGACGTACCCATACGTCAAGGTCGGGTAGGAGTTCCCGAAAATTGGCGTATGGGTACATCATGGCGATCTTGCGCGCTCACAAGCGCTGGCATCATGTCGCATCCCCCACGGCCGGAGCTCACTCCGGCCGCGGGGGATTAACCCCTCGATGTCGCGACATCGTGGTCGCGACATCGCAGCTGCGGGCAGCAGGAGTAAGCTCCTGCTGCTAGCGATCCGGCGCAGTAATGGCGCTCTGCGCCGCTACTGGTCTCCCTACCAGACAGCCCGGACGCTGAATAACAGCATCCAGGTTGTCTGGTGACATCACGATGCCCACAATGCAATGTGGGCATCGTGACTGACAGTTGCTATGGAGACCAGTATACAGCTATAAGCTATGTGCTGACCGTAATCGTCTCAACCCACAGAGTAAAACTAACTTGTCACGGATACTGCACGGTGAACACTATTAAAAAAAAATAAAAAACACTGCTAGGATTGCAGTATTTTCTTCACTCTGCCTTCCAAAAAACAGATTTAAAAGCAATCATAAAGTCTTGTCCCCCCAAAAATGATACCAAAAAAAAAGTCCCTATACAGCTCCAGAAACAGAAAAATAAAAAAGTTATGGCTCTCAGACCATGGCGATGCAAAAACGTGTTTTCCTTTTCAAATAAAAGTGTTTTTATTGTGTAAAAGCAGTAAAACATTAAAAAAATATACAAATTTAGTATTGCTGTAATCGTATCAACCTGCTGAGTAAAACTAGCATATCATTTATACCGCACAGTGACTGCTGTAAAAAATAGAAAACCCTACCAGGGTTGCTGTATTTTGTACAAAATGCCTTACAAAAACCTTAATAAAAAGTGATCAAAGCATCACATGCCACCCGTAATGGTACTAATAAAAACATCAACTCATCTCGTAAAAAACAAGCCCACAATCAGCTCCGGATACAAAAAATTAAAAAAGCTATGGCTGTCAGAATAGGACAACATAAAAATGCAACTTTTTATAAACTCACTTCTATTGTGTAAAAGTAAATAAAACATCAAAAACTATATAAAATTTATATCATTGCAATTGTACCAACCTCCATAGTAAAGTTATCCCGTCATTTATCCTGTATGGCGAATACTGTAAAAACGAAGCCCAAAAACAATGGCGGAACTGCGTTTCCCCCCATTTTCATGGCCCAATGCTAAAAAGAAACTACGGAACACCTGTGCACCAAAAATGCAAAATACTCCCCTAGATGAGATCTGAGGCGTGCTGAATCCAAAATGGGGCAACTTCTGGAAGGTTTCACCTGTTCTAGTGCTTTGGGGGCTTTGCAGATGCGACATGGCCCCACCAAAATCTGTGCTCCAACAGCCAAATAGCACTCCCTCCCTTATACACCCTGCCATGCGCCCAAACAGCAGTTTACACCCACATGTAGGGTATTGCCGAGCTTGGAAGAAACTGCGTAACACAATTTGGGAATCTTTTTTCCAGGATTCCTTGTAAAAATTAAACATTTTCAGCTAAAATTGCAGATTATTGGAAATTTTTATATTTTTATTTTCAGAGCCGAACGCTAAAAAAATTTGTGAAACACTGTGGGGTCGATATACTCACTGCACCTCTGGATATATTCAGTAAGGGGTGTAGTTACCAATATGTTTTTTTTAGGGGAGTTTATTAGGTTTTGGCACCTTAGGGTGTCCGCAAACCTGAAATGGCGCCTAAATAAAATTGTAATGAAAATGAGTCCAGTAGGTGCTCCTCCTATTCTGAGGCTTGTGGTTGAGCCAAATAATGCACTAGGGCCACATATGGGATACCTCTTAAAACATCAGACTCTGAGGAATCAATATTAAGCTGCATTTCCATGGTCACATCTACTGTGTTCCAGTGAATAATGAATAAAAATTGAAAATCGGCAAAAAAAAGTGAAATTTAAAAATTTCACCTCCACTTTGCTTTAATTTCTGTGAAATATCTAAAGGGTCAACAAACTTCTTAAATTCTTTTTTAAATACTTTAAGGGGTGTAGTTTCTTAGATGGGGTCATTTATTGGGGTATCTAACATACAGGCCCCTCAAAGCTATGTCAGAACTGGACTAGTCCCTAAAAAATTTATTTTGCAAATTTTCTTGAAAATGTGAAACATTACTACTATATTTGTACGCCTCTGAATGTGGTTAAAAAAATAAATAAATAAAAAAAAATGATGCCAACCTACAGTAGACATATGGTAGATGCTAGTAATAAACTATTTTGAGTGGAATAACTATCTGTCTTACACACAGAAATTTTTGAACTTTGAAAATTGCTAATTTTTGCTAATTTTCGTGATATTTTTATATTTTTCACAAACAAACAAGGACTTTTTGGACCAAAATGTATTACTAAATTAAAGCACAATGTGTCACGAGAAAACAGTCTCTGAATCACTTGGATAGGTAAAAATGTCTAAAAGTAATTCTCACATAAAGTGACACATGTCAGATTTTAAAACCAGGGCTCTGTCAGGACGGCCAAAACTTTCTCCGGCGGTAAGGGGTTAAAGTGAATAGGGTCCAATACTGACTGTGGTATCCCACTAGTAACAGGGATCCAATCTGAGTATCTACTATTAATCAGTCTTTGTTTTCTATCACTAAACCAGTTACTTACCCACTTGCAAACGCTTTCCCCCAGTCTAAGAATTCTCATTTTACTTACCAACCTTTTACGTGTCACAGTAACAAATGTTTTCTTTTATATCATGTGGCTGGATGGTTGCGTTTGATTTATCCAGGGAAATAATAGCACATTCATGGACTAAATGACGTAGGCAAAATGGCACAGGTTCTGCTGGCAAACCTTAGATCCTGGCATTCACATGTCTGTTATTTTGACATGTTCTACCTATCTAGACACTGCTGACAATCCATCACTAATGACGATGATATTCAGTGGCTCCTTTGAGGTGGATAATGCTCAGTGCTCAGTATTAGTTTGAGAAACATGCTAAAAAATTAAAAGATATTGACTTGTCCTCAAAATTCCCACAATCTTAATTCAATCTAGCAACTGTGGGATGTGCAGGGAAAAAAATACAATCTATTGAGACCCCACCTTGCAACTTACAGAACTTAAAGGAACTGTTGCTTATATCTTGGTGCCAGATAGTATAGGACAATTCTAGCAGTCTAGTGGAGTCCATACATTGCCAGGTCTTATATATTGAATATTATGTTAAATTGGTAAATTGTTTCTTCATTACAATGAAACTATCATTACTGAGAGCAGATTTGATGTGCACTATTTCCTTTATTTATTTTATATTTATTCATATTTTTTTATTTTTTACAAATATAAACATTTGGTCATCTTAAAATAACATGACGGTATTTGAAATATTGGTGTGAAATAAAAAATGCACAACTGCATTTACACCCCACTTTTCTTGTTCTATGTATATAACCCTTAGTAATTTAAATATAGTATATAAAATTTTTAATTAAAGGGGTTGTCTCACCATGCTATTTCAGAGCCAGATCTGCTTTCCCTCATGCATCCTGTTTGTTCCTGGTCAGGCTGTGGGTGATAAGCACATCATCTCAGTATTTAAAGGTCTGCTAATTACTCAGACATAAAAGCAGGAGAAGTTTATCTAAAGTCCATAGAAGCTTTAGAGATAAAGTAAACAAAAGTAATTTGTCTCCTTTGTTTGTAAGATCAGATAACAGTCAAAATCTCAAGTTGCTGGCAGTTCTGTGTGCCAGCCTGTGTGATGACATCATCCCTGCCATCAGATAAGATAAACAGCAGGTCAGAGCAGGTTGGTAGCCTAGAGAAACCTGAGTGTGATCAGAGCTCATGAAATCACTTATCTCTCAACAGAGAAAAATAAACAAAGCAATGTGTTTGGAAAACGTCTTCATTTAGTGTTCCCTACATGTTGAAAGCTAATCTTTGTAGTCAGACAACCCTTTACCTGATGCTTGAATCCTGATAGACAAGTTTGCTTTAGTACTGTCTATTGTACCCAAATGTAAGTGTTTGAATTTTTAAATGGTGACTAACTTTGTGACAAACTTTGCATAAATTAACAGTAAAAACAAAAATGGGAAACTTTGTATAGTGTCTTAAAGGGACACTGCCATCCGAAGGAAGTATTTTTTGTTAAAACCAATATTCCTGAAAAAAAATACTTATAAAATATTGTCCTTCTCAAGCTGTGAGAGGACTTTTATTTCACATTACTTCAGCTGCTAATTATTTTTGTATAGTCTCATTACATATAGTAGGTGATCAGGGGCGGAACTACCACTGTAGCAGCCGTAGCGGCTGCTACGAAGTCCTCCGTGACAGAGGGCCCGGCACATCTTACCTCAGAATGCCCAGGCTCTCTGTCCCGAGCATTCAGAGGCAGGACCCAGGAATCCAAGGAAAATGCTCTCAATTCCCGGGACTGCACGGTGTTAGCGGAGCAGGGCACCATCGGTAATTTGCTCTGCTAATCAGACTGGTAAGCCTAAGGATTTAAGCCCACCTACCTAACTACCTGGAGCGCACCTACAGCCTACCTACCTAGCTACCTGGGACCCACCTGCAGCTTACATACCTAGCTACCAGGGGCCCATCTACCTACCTAGCTACCTGGAGCCACCTACAGCCTACTTACCTACCTATTTTGGGCCCACCTACCTACCTGGTACCACCTACAGTCTACCTAACTACCTGGGACCCACCTACAGCCTGCATACCTAGCTATCTGTGACTAACCTTTATACTATCTACCTACCTAGCTACCTGGGTCCTACAGCCTACTTACCTGGCTACCTGGGGCCCACCTATAGCCTACTTATCTAGCTACTTGGGGCCCACCTACTTCCTACCTAACTATCTGGGGCCCACCTACCTACCTAGCTACCTGGTGCCTATCTACGGCCTACCTACTTAGCTACATGGGACCCACCTACAGCCTACATACCCAACTACCTGGGATCCAATTATAGCCTACCTACCTACCTAGCCACCTGGGGCCCAACTGCAGCCTACCTAGCTACCCGAGCACACCTACCTACGTAGGTACCTGGATCCCACCTACAGCCTTCTTACCTTGCTACCTGGGGCCTACCTATAGCCTACCTAGATACCGGAGGCCCACCTCCCTACCTAGCTAATTGGAGCCCACCTACAGCCTACTTACATAGCTATCTTGGGCCCACCTATAGCCTACCTACCTATCTGAGGCCCACCTAGCTACCTGGTGCCCATCTACAACCTAACGACCTGGGACCCACCTACAGCCTACATAACTAGCTACCTAGGGTCCACCTACAGCCTACCTCCCTAGCTCCTAGGGCCCACCTACCTACCTAGAGCCCACCTACAGCCCAGCTACCTGGGGCCCACCTACAGCCTTCCTAGCTACCTGGGGCCCATCTACAGCCTACCTAGCTAGCTGGGGTCTAGCTACCGCCTACCTACCTAACTGGGGACTTCCTACCTAACTGGGGCCTGCCTACCTTATGGGGACCTAACTACTGTCTACCTAGGGCCATCTACCTACCTACATACATACCTACCTACCTGTAGAATACCTACCTTACTGGGACCTATCAACCTACCTGTGGTCTACATACCTACATGGGGCCTAACTACTACCTACCTACCTACCTAGGGCCAATCTACTAACCTACCTATGGCCTATCTCCCTGGAGCCTATTTACTACCTACCTACCTGGAGCCTACCAAACTACCTAAAACCTACCAACCTACCTACCTGGGGCCCTGCCTACCCACCTACCTACCTGGTAATATGAATCTGAGGAGAACAGGCAATAGCTTTAGAAGAGTCTCCATGGGGTTAATGCTCTTTTCCTCCACACCCCTTTTGGAGACTGTTCCTCTAAGCTATGACCTGTATCCGCTCTCCCACCTATGAGAAATTTTCACAGAGGTGAGGCACAGTGAGGGAGGTGCTGGAAAAGTGAGGATTCTAAGATGTTTATGTCCAAATCTGCAGGGACAGGTGATGGACGGGAAAAGTCATCATTGTGGTCTGGACCGATTGCAGTAGAAAAGGAAAAGTGAATCACTCGTCATAGGTCACCTGTGAGACCCTGGATGTAATTGCACAGTAATCACTTATGTCTGCAGAGCCTGTATACACTGCATACACTGCCTCATACAGTGACCACTATATGGTCACTGTATGAGGGTAATATTCAGTCTGCAGCAGGCCCGCCATTAGGGGGAAACAGGCAGTATTTCCCGTAGGGGCCCCCCGGGCAGTCTGAGAAAGCAAGGGGGTCCCGCCGCCACCGGCAGGTTCCGCCCCCTTGCTTCATAGTAATATACAAGAACAGGCCTATGGCCTTTTTTCTCTGTACCATGATGAGTGCGGCGCGCGCCGCGTGGTATGTCTGGGGCCCGGCGATGCTGAGGGGGGCCCGCGCTGCTTTGTCCGGTCACAGTTTCGCTTTGATGCATGCACGCACGCGCGCTGTGACCGGAGCAGCTGGGGCCCTCCTCTTTTCCTGTGTGAGGAGGGGCCCGCAGGGCTCTGCGTCTGTAAAGGGGCCGGCGCTATTTACTTACAGCTACAGCAGCCTCTGTCACCTCCTTCCAGTGTCTCCTGTGATTAAGAGTCGGCCCCGCCCCTCTCTGCCTGTGGGCGGGGCTTCAATTACTCCTGCCAGCAGAGGGAGGAGGGGCCGACTGCGATCACACAAGACAATGGAGAACAGGAAGGAAGTAATAGAGCGACGCTGCTGCAGCTGTATGAAAAGAGCCCGGCCCCTCCTCATACTGAGGTAATGTGGCGCCCCAGTAAAGCCCCCCCAGCCCCAGTGACCCCCCTAGGCTGGTAGGCTCTGTGTATGAGAGAGGCTGGGGGAGGCTGTGTGTGTGAGAGGCTGGGGGAGGCTGGGGTGTGTGAGAGACTGGGGGAGGGGTGGTGGGAGAGTCTGGTGGCGGCTGTGTGTGGGGTGGGGGGGTGGGGGGGGGCTGTGTGTGTGTGAGAGGCTGGGGGAGGCTGTGTGTGGGAGAGAGGCTGGGGGAGGCTGGGGGTTTTGTGTGAGAGAGGCTGTGGGAGGCTGTGTGTGTGTGAGAGGCTGGGGAGGCTGTGTGTGTGTGAGAGGCTGGGGGAGGGGAGGCCTTGTGTGGTGTGTGTGTGTGTGGTGTGTGTGTGTGTGGTGTGTGTGTGTGTGTGTGGTGTGTGTGTGTGTGTGAGAGGCTGGGGGTGGGGAGGCCTTGTGTGTGTGAGAGGCTGGGGGAGGCCGTGTGTGTGTGAGAGAGGCTGGGGGAGGCTGTGTGTGTGTGAGAGGCTGGGGGAGGGTGTGTGTGTGAGAGAGGCTGTGGGAGGCTGTGTGTGTGTGAGAGGCGGGGGAGCCAGTGTGTGTGAAGAGGCTGGGGGAGGCTGTGTGTGTGAGAGAGGCTGGGGAGGCTGTGTGTGTGAGAGAGGCTGGGGGTGGGGAGGTCTTGTGTGTGAGAGGCTGGGGGAGGCCTTGTGTGTGTGAGAGGCTGGGGGAGGCCTTGTGTGTGTGTGAGAGGCTGGGGGAGGCCTTGTGTGTGTGTGAGAGGCTGGGGGAGGCTGTGTGTGTGAGAGAGGCTGGGGGAGGCTGTGTGTGTGTGTGAGAGGCTGGGGGTGGGGAGGCCTTGTGTGTGTGTGTGAGAGGCTGGGGGAGGCTGTGTGTGTGTGAGAGGCTGGGGGAGGCCTTGTGTGTGAGAGGCTGGGGGAGGCCTTGTGTGTGAGAGGCTGAGGGAGGCCTTGTGTGTGTGTGAGAGGCTGGGGGAAGCCTTGTGTGTGTGAGAGAGGCTGGGGGAGGCCTTGTGTGTGTGTTGAGAGGCTGGGGGAGGCCTTGTGTGTGTGTGAGAGGCTGGGGGAGGCTTTGTGTGTGTGTGAGAGGCTGGGGAGGCTGTGTGTGTGTGGAGGCTGGGGAGGCTGTGTGTGTGAGAGAGGCTGGGGGAGGCTGTGTGTGTGTGAGAGGCTGGGGGAGGCCTTGTGTGTGAGAGGCTGGGGGAGGCCTTGTGTGTGAGAGGCTGGGGGAGGCCTTGTGTGTGTGAGAGGCTGGGGGAGGCCTTGTGTGTGTGAGAGGCTGGGGGAGGCCTTGAGTGTGTGAGAGGCTGGGGGAGGCCCTTTTTGTGGTGGGGAGGTGGGGGAGGCTTTGTGTGTGAGAGGCTTGGGAGGCCTTGTGTGTTTGGAGGCTGGGGGAGGCATTGTGGGGAAGGCTGTTGTGTTTTTGGGGAGGCTGGGGGAGGCTGTGTGTGTGTGAGAGGCTGGAGGAGGCCTTGTGTGTGTGTGTGTGTGAGAGGCTGGGGAAGGCTGTGTGTGTGTGAGAGGCTGGGGGAGGCTGTGTGTGTGAGAGGCTGGGGGAGGCCTTGTGTGTGTGAGAGGCTGGGGGAGGCCTTGTGTGTGTGAGAGGCTGGGGAGGCTGTGTGTGTGTGAGAGGCTGGGGGAGGGGAGGCCTTGTGTGTGTGTGTGTGTGTGTGGTGTGTGTGTGGTGTGTGTGTGTGTTGTGTTTTGAGAGGCTGGGGGTGGGGAGGCTTGTGGTGTGTGAGAGGCTGGGGGAGGGCCCTTTTGGGGTGTGTGAGAAAGGCTGGGGGAGGCTGTGTGTGTGTGAGAGGCTGGGGAGGCTGTGTGTGTGAGAGAGGCTGTGGGAGGCTGTGGGGTGTGTGAGAGGCTGGGGGGGGCTGTGTGTGTGAGAGAGGCTGGGGAGGCTGTGTGTGTGTGAGAGGCTGGGGAGGCTGTGTGTGTTAGAGAGGCTGGGGTGGTGAGGTCTTGTGTGTGAGAGGCTGGGGGAGGCCTTGTGTGTGTTAGAGGCTGGGGGAGGCCTTTGTGTGTGTGAGAGGCTGGGGAGGCCTTTTTGTGTGTGTGTGAGGCTGGGGGAGGGTGTGTGTGTGTGTGAGAGAGGCTGGGGGTGGCTGTGTGTGAGAGGCTGGGGGAGGGGTGTGTGTGTGTGTGAGAGAGGCTGGGGGAGGCTGTGTGTGTGTGAGAGGCTGGGGGAGGCCTTGTGTGTGAGAGGCTGGGGGAGGCTGTGTGTGTGTGAGAGGCTGGGGGAGGCCTTGTGTGTGTGTGAGAGGCTGGGGGAGGCCTTGTGTGTGTGAGAGGCTGGGGGGAGGCCTTGTGTGTGTGTGTGAGAGGCTGGGGGAGGCTGTGTGTGTGTGAGAGGCTGGGGGAGGCCTTGTGTGTGTGTGTGAGGCTGGGGGAGGGTGTGTGTGTGTGAGAGGCTGGGGAGGCTGTGTGTGTGTGAGAGGCTGGGGAGGCTGTGTGTGTGTGTGAGAGGCTGGGGGGGGCCTGTGGTGTGAGAGGGGTGGGGGAGGCCTTGTGTGTGAGAGGCTGGGGGGGCCTTGTGTGTGTGAGAGGCTGGGGGAGGCCTTGTGTGTGTGAGAGGCTGGGGGAGGCCTTGTGTGTGAGAGGCTGGGGGAGGCCTTGTGTGTGTGAGAGGCTGGGGGAGGCCTTGTGTGTGTGAGAGGCTGGGGAGGCCTTGTGTGTGTGAGAGGCTGGGGGAGGCATTGTGGGGGAGGCTGTGTGTGTGTGAGAGGCTGGGGGAGGCTGTGTGTGTGTGAGAGGCTGGAGGAGGCCTTGTGTGTGTGTGTGTGTGAGAGGCGGGGGGAGGCTGTGTGTGTGTGAGAGGCTGGGGGAGGCTGTGTGTGTGTGAGAGGCTGGGGGAGGCTGTGTGTGTGTGTGAGGCTGGGGGAGGCTGTGTGTGTGTGGGAGGCTGTGTGTGTGAGAGGCTGGGGGAGGCTGTGTGTGTGTGAGAGGCTGGGGAGGCTGTGTGTGTGTGAGAGGCTGGGGGAGGCTGTGTGTGTGAGAGGCTGGGGGAGGCTGTGTGTGAGAGGCTGGGGGGGGCTGTGTGAGAGGCTGGGGAGGCTGTGTGTGTGAGGCTGTGTGTGTGTGAGAGGCTGGGGGAGGCTGTGTGTGTGAGAGGCTGGGGAGGCCTTGTGTGTGAGAGGCTGGGGGAGGCCTTGTGTGTGTGTGAGAGGCTGGGGGAGGCTGTGTGTGTGAGAGGCTGGGGGAGGCCTTGTGTGTGTGAGAGGCTGGGGAGGCCTTGTGTGTGTGAGAGGCTGGGGGAGGCATTGTGGGGGAGGCTGTGTGTGTGTGAGAGGCTGGGGGAGGCTGTGTGTGTGAGAGGCTCTGGGAGGCATTGTGTGTGTGTGTGAGAGGCTGGTGACGGCTGTGTGTGTGTGAGAGGCTGGGGGAGGCCTTGTGTGGGGTGTGTGTGAGAGGTGGGGAAGGCTGTGTGTGTGGTGTAGAGGCGGGGGGGGCTGTGTGTGTGAGGCGGGGAGGCTGTGTGTGTGTGAGAGGCTGGGGGAGGCTGTTTGTGTGTGAGAGGCTGGGGGGCTGTGTGTGTGTGAGGCTGGGGGAGGGTGTGTGTGTGTGAGAGGCTGGGGGAGGCTGTGAGTGTGGGGGAGGCTGTGTGTGTGAAGCTGTGTGTGTGTGGGAGGCTGTGTGTGTGTGAGAGGCTGGGGGAGGCTGTGTGTTTGAGAGGCTGGGGAGGCTGTGTGTGTGTGAGAGGGTGGGGGAGGCTGTGTGTGTGAGAGCTGGGGAGGCTGTGTGTGTGAGGCTGTGTGTGTGTGAGAGGGTGGGGGAGGCTTTGTGTGAGAGAGGCTGGGGGAGGCTGTGTGTGGGTGAGGCTGGGGGAGGCTGTGTGTGTGTGATAGGCTGGGGGAGGCTTGTGTGTGTGTGTGTGTGTGTGGGGGGTGGGGGAGGCTGTGTGTGTGTGAGAGGCTGGGGGAGCTGTGTGGTGAGGCTGTGTGTGTGGAGAGGGTGGGGGAGGCTGTGTGTGTGTGGAGGGGGTACTGTGTGTGAGTGGGGGCGGGGCGATGGGATTGACAGAGGGTGGGGTTGACGTGGGGGCGGGGTGATGGGGTTGGCAGAGGGTGGGGTTGACGTGGTGGGGGCGGGGGGGCCCAGATGCTTCACCTGTATGGGGCCCTGAAATTTCTGGTGGCAGCCCTGATCTGCAGAGCCGGTATCTACCACTATATGGTCACTGCTTGGAGGTAATATACAGCCTGCAGAGCTTATATACAACTGGTATCTACCACTATTTGGTCACTATATGGTGGTAATATTGATCTTTGTATATTGATCTTTATTCAGTAATAGTATAGGGGTATTATTCAGTCATTATGCGGTGGTAATTTGTGGTTGTGTTCTGGTGGTATATTCGGGTCCTTACAGTGGGTACAGAAAGTATTCAGACCCCTTTACATTTTTCACTCTTTGTTTCAATGCACCCATTTGGTAAGATCAAAAAAGTAAATTTTTTTGCTCATTGATGTACAGTCTGCACCCCTTCTTGAAAAGAAAAAAAACCCCAGAAATGTAGATATTTTTGCAATTTTATTAAACAAGAAAAACTGAAATATCACATGGTCATGAGTATTCAGACCCTTTGCTGTGACACTCATATTTAACTCACATGCTGTCTATTTCCTTCTGATCCTCCTTGAGATGGTTCTACTCCTTCATTGAAGTCCAGCAGTGGTTAATTAAACTGATTGGACTTGATTAGGAAAGGCACACACCTGTATATGTAAGACCTCACAGTGCATGTCAGAGCACAGGAGAATCATGAGTTCTAGGTAACTGCCCAAGATGCTGGCCAAGATTACAAAAAAATTTCTGCAGCACTCAAGGTTCCTAAGAGCACAGTGGCCTCCATAATCCTTAAATGGAAGACGTTTGGGACGACCCCAACTCGTCGTCGACCTGGCCGTCCAGCCAAACTAAGCAATCGTAGGAGCAGAGCCTTGGTGATAGAGGTAAAGAAGAACCCCAAGATTACTGTGAGCTCCAGAGATGCAGTAGGGAGATGGGAGAAAGTTCTACAAAGTCAACTACCACTGCAGCCCTCCACCAGTCGGGCTTTATGGCAGAGTGTGCCGACGGAAGCCTCTCCTCAGTGCAAGACATATGAAAGCCGCATACAGTTTCCACAAAAACACATGAAGGACTCCCAGACTATGAGAAATAAGAGTCTCTGGTCTGATGAGATGAAGATTGAACTTTTTGGTGTTAATTGTAAGCGGTATCTGTGGAAAAACCAGGCACTGTTCATCACCTGCCCAATACAATCCCAACAGTGAAACATGGTGGTGGCAGCATCATGCTATGGGGGTGTTTTTCAGCCTCAGGGACAGGATGACTGGTTGCAATTGAAGGGAAGATGAATGCGGCCAAGTATAGAGATATCCTGGATGAAAACCTTTCCGCTGCTCTGGCCCTCGGGCGGGGTAAAGGGTTCATTTCCAAAAACATGCCCATAAGCACACCTAAAATAAAAAACAGTGGCTTCAAAACACTCGAACCATTCTTCATGGCCCAGCCAGGCCCTGACCAAAACCCATTTTGGAGAGACTTGCAAAGGCTGTTACCACCCAAAGTTTTGGGAACTGGAGAGGATTGAAGGAAAATGGCAGAAGATCCGCAAATCCATGGGGTAAAAAACTTTTTGCATCATTCCAAAAAAGACTCATGGGTGTCTACTCAAAAGGGCTTCTACTCAATACTGAGCACAGGGTTTAAACTTTACCCTGTGAATTTTTCGTTTTTCTTGTAATAAATTTGCAAAAAAATTTTACATTTTTGTTGTTTTTTTTTCAAGTGGGGTGCAGGTGTAAAAAATGGCAAGAAAAAAGAACTTTTTGGGCTTTCAAATGGCTGCAATGAAAGAAAGAGTGAAAATTTAAAGTGGTTGAATAGTTTTTGTACCCTGTTGTAGTAACTTTTTTTGGAATTTTTGGGGAACGTTGATAGCAGTATGATGTGATATGTTGGGAGGTATTTGCTACTTGTTTATTAGTAACGCATGACTTTTTTTTAGAGGTCCTGGTTTAAAAAAAAAATTTTGGGTCGGGGGGGGATGGCGAGGAGGGGGGTCCATCCAAAGATTTTTTACACAGCCCCGGTTTTTTAGTTTCAAAACTGTGGAATTTCCCTAAAATTGTTCTGTTGTTTTCCATAAAAATTTTACCGGGGAAAATACAAAGGAAGGGGTTTTCTTTTAGGTTATTGCTGATAATTCTACCTTCTCAGACTTGAGCTGCCATAAGGAGGACTATC
>JAODAL010009744.1:0-108989 GCA_025379985.1 Phyllomedusa bahiana | reverse complement strand
GCAAAATTTCGAAATCTCCCAAAACCGCTAGAACCCAAAAAAAGGGGATCCCATGGGGATTTTTTTGGGTTGACTTTGTTCGTTTTATCTTTTTGGGCCCGTAAACATCCGATTTTTTTTCTGTTTGCTGAAATCAGGGGGTTTTATAAAAGGTTGAAATTTTTTGATAGGGGTTTTGGGGCCGCCCCAAACAAATTTTCCTGCCTCCGAGATATATGAACGATTATGGCTATTCTTCTACCACCCGCTAGCATCAGAAAAGCAATCTCCATACGTTTGTTATTTTGTTTATTCTGGCCGTAACATCGAATTGATTATGTTTTAATAAAGGGTTATAGAGTTGCTTTGTAGTATATGATGCCTTCAAACTACTTATGCCCGGAATATATGAAGGATATGCTATTCCTTCTATCAACGTTGATCAGAAAAGCATCTCCATAGATTCGTGTTTACCCTCGGGCCCGTAACATCGATTGATTTGCTTGGCATCAGAGGTTTTAATAGAATGTACTTGTAGTATATGAGTTGCGCTCAAACTACTTCCTGCCTCAGAGATATATGAACGATTATGGCTATTCACTTCTACCAACCGTTAGCATCAGAAAAGCAATCTCCATAGGTTTTGCAGTTACATGTGTTTTATTCGGGCCCGTAACATCCGAATTGATTTCTTCTGATAAAAGGGCTTAGAGTTGTCTTTGTATAATGATTTCACCCACACTACTTACTGCCTCAGAGATATATGAAGGATTATGGCTATCGCTTTCTTACCAACCGCTAGACAGAAAAGCAATCTCATAGTTTTATTTGTATGTTGTGTTTATCTCTGCCCGTAAATCCGATTGATTCTGCTTTGTGAAATAAAAGAAGGGCTTAAGATGTACTTTGTGTATATAGTTGCGCCAAACGACTTCTGCTCAGAGATATATGAAGGATTATGGCTATTCCCTTCTACCAACCGCTAGCATCAGAAAAGCAGTCTCCATAGGTTTTACATGTAGACCTATGTTCGTGTTTATCTCTTCCCCGTAACATCCGATTTGATTCTGCTTTGCTGCAATCAAGAGGGCTTATAGAGTTGTACTTTGTAGTATATGAGTTGCACCCACACTACTTACTGCCTCAGAGATATATGAAGGATTATGGCTATTCGCTTCTACCAACCGCTAGCATCAGAAAAGCGATCTCCATAGGTTTTGTATGTAGACTTATGTTCGTGTTTATCTCTGGCCCGTAACATCCGATTTGATTCTGCTTTGCTGCAATCAAGAGGGCTTATAGAGTTGTACTTTGTAGTATATGAGTTGCACCCACACTACTTACTGCCTCAGAGATATATGAAGGATTATGGCTATTCGCTTCTACCAACCGCTAGCATCAGAAAAGCGATCTCCATAGGATTTGTATGTAGACTTATGTTCGTGTTTATCTCTGGCCCGTAACATCCGATTTGATTCTGCTTTGCTGCAATCAAGAGGGCTTATAGAGTTGTACTTTGTAGTATATGAGTTGCGCTCAAACTACGTCCTGCCTCAGAGATATATGAAGGATTATGGCTATTCGCTTCTACCCACCGCTAGAATCAGAAAAGCGATCTCCATAGGATTTGTATGTAGACTTATGTTCGTGTTTATCTCTGGCCCGTAACATCCGATTTGATTCTGCTTTGCTGCAATCAAGAGGGCTTATAGAGTTGTACTTTGTAGTATATGAGTTGCGCTCAAACTACTTACTGCCTCAGAGATATATGAAGGATTATGGCTATTCACTTCTACCAACCGCTAGAATCAGAAAAGCGATCTCCATAGGTTTTGCATGTTGACCTATGTTCGTGTCTATCTCTGGCCCGTAACATCCGATTTGATTCTGCTTTGCTGCAATCAAGAGGGCTTATAGAGTTGTACTTTGTAGTATATGAGTTGCGCTCAAACTACTTACTGCCTCAGAGATATATGAAGGATTATGGCTATTCGCATATACCAACCGCTAGATTCAGAAAAAGCGATCTCCATTAGGTTTTATGTTGACTATGTCTGTTTATTCTGGCCCGTAACATCCGATTTGATTTGCTTGCTGCATATGGTTATAGAGTTGTATTTGTAGTATTGAGTACTCAAACTACTTGCCTAGAGATATATGAAGATTATGGCTATTCCTTCTACCACGCTAGCATCAGAAAGCATCTCCATAGGTTTGATGTAGACTTTGTTCGTGTTTATCTCATCAAGCGGGCTTTTTGATTTTGATTTGTAGTATATGAGTTGCCCCCCAAACCCTATTATGCCTCAAGATATATAAAGGGATAATGGCTGAATCTACCCCCCGCAAAAAATCAGAAAAGCAATCTCCATAGGATTTGTATATAGACTTATGTTCGCGTTTATCTCTGGCCCGTAACATTCGATTTGATTCTGCTTTGCTGCAGTCAAGAGGGCTTATAGAGTTGTACTTTGTAGTATATGAGTTGCGCTCAATCTACTTCCTGCCTCAGAGATAATATGAAGGATTATGGCTATTCGCATCTACCAACCGCTAGAATCAGAAAAGCGATCTCCATAGGTTTTACATGTTCGTGTTTATCTCTGTCCCGTAACATCCGATTTGATTCTGCTTTGCTGCAATCAAGAGGGCTTATAGAGTTGTACTTTGTAGTATATGAGTTGCGCACACACTTCCTCTGCCTCGAGATAATATGAAGGATATATGGCACTTCGCATCGACCAACCGCAAGAAACAAGAAAAAAAGCGATCTCCATAGGTTTACATTTCGTGTTTATCTTGTTTCCCCCCCCCTGTCCCGTAACATCCGATTTGATTCTGCTTTGCTGCAATCAAGCGGGCTTATAGAGTTGCACTTTGTAGTATATGAGTTGCGCCCAAACTACTTACTGCCTCAGAGATATATGAAGGATAATGGCTATTCGCATCTACCACCCGCTAGAATCAGAAAAGCAATCTCCATAGGATTTGTATATAGACTTATGTTCGTGTTTATCTCTGTCCCGTAACATCCGATTTGATTCTGCTTTGCTGCAATCAAGCGGGCTTTCTAGTTGAACTTTGTTAGGATATATTGCGCTCAACAGCTTCCTGCCTCAGAGATATATCTTTGATTATGGCTATTCGCACCTACCAACCGCTAGAATCAGAAAGCCGATCCTCCATACTAGTTTTGCCATGTTTGACCTATGTTCGTGTTTATCTCTGTCCCGTAACATCCGATTTGATTCTGCATTGCTGCAATCAAGCGGGCTTATAGAGTTGCACTTTGTAGTATATGAGTTGCGCCCAAACTACTTACTGCCTCAGAGATATATGAAGGATAATGGCTCGCATCTACCACCCGCTAGAATCAGAAAAGCAATCTCCATAGGTTTTGCATGTTGACCTATGTTCGTGTTTATCTCTGTCCCGTAACATCCGATTTGATTCTGCTTTGCTGCAATCAAGCGGGCTTATAAATAGAGTTTACTATGTCTTAATAATGAGTTAGGCGCTCAAACTCCTTCCGCCTCAGAGAATATATGAAGGATATGGCTATTCACTTCTACCAACTGCTAGCATCAGAAAAGCAATCTCCATAGGTTTTGCATGTTGACCGATGTTCTGGCCCGTAACATCCGATTTGATTCTGCTTTGCTGCAATCAAGAGGGCTTATAGAGTTGTACTTTGTATTATATGAGTTGCGCTCAAACTACTTACTGCCTCAGAGGTATATGAACGATTATGGCTATTCGCTTCTATCAACCGCTTGAATCAGAAAAGCCGTCTCCAGAGGTCTTGCATGTAAACCTATGTTCGTGTTTATCTCTGTCCCGTAACATCCGATTTGATTCTATCAGCTATTGGGCGCAATCAACGGGCTTAATAGAGTTTGTCTTTTAGTATATGAGTTGCGCCCAAACTACTTACTGCCTCAGAGATATATGAAGGATAATGGCTATTCGCTTCTATCAACCGCTAGAATCAGAAATGCAATCTCCATAGGATTTGTATATAGACTTATGTTCGTGTTTATCTCTGTCCCGTAACATCCGATTTGATTCTGCTTTGCTGCAATCAAGCGGGCTTATAGAGTTGTACTTTGTAGTATATGAGTTGCGCTCAAACTACTTCCTGCCTCAGAGATATATGAAGGATTATGGCTATTCGCACCTACCAACCGCTAGAATCAGAAAAGCGATCTCCATAGGTTTTGCATGTTGACCTATGTTCGTGTTTATCTCTGTCCCGTAACATCCGATTTGATTCTGCTTTGCTGCAATCAAGCGGGCTTATAGAGTTGCACTTTGTAGTATATGAGTTGCGCCCAAACTACTTACTGCCTCAGAGATATATGAAGGATAATGGCTCGCATCTACCACCCGCTAGAATCAGAAAAGCAATCTCCATAGGATTTGTATATAGACTTATGTTCGCGTTTATCTCTGGCCCGTAACATTCGATTTGATTCTGCTTTGCTGCAGTCAAGAGGGCTTATAGAGTTGTAC
Organism: Phyllomedusa bahiana; assembly: GCA_025379985.1. Classification (NCBI taxonomy): domain Eukaryota; kingdom Metazoa; phylum Chordata; class Amphibia; order Anura; family Hylidae; genus Phyllomedusa; species Phyllomedusa bahiana. The sequence continues at coordinate 104,498 of JAODAL010009744.1, read as the reverse complement.
TTTGTAGTATATGAGTTGCGCTCAATCTACTTCCTGCCTCAGAGATAATATGAAGGATTATGGCTATTCGCATCTACCAACCGCTAGAATCAGAAAAGCGATCTCCATAGGTTTTACATGTTCGTGTTTATCTCTGTCCCGTAACATCCGATTTGATTCTGCTTTGCTGGAATCAAGAGGGCTTATAGAGTTGTACTTTGTAGTATATGAGTTGCGCTCAAACTCCTTCCTGCCTTAGAGATATATGAAGGATAATGGCTATTCGCATCTACCACCCGCTACAATCAGAAAAGCAATCTCCATAGGATTTGGATATAGACTTATGTTCGTGTTTATCTCTGTCCCGTAACATCCGATTTGATTCTGCTTTGCTGCAATCAAGAGGTCTTATAGAGTTGTACTTTGTATTAAGATTAGTGCTTTGAATCAAAACTGTTTAAGCCACCTCCGACACTTCAACGGGATCTCAAGTGTGCCACTGTTATTGGAATATTGTATGAATACTACAGCCACACCAGTGTTGACCTATGGTTTAATTTATTTTCAAAAATTTTTTTGGGATGTGCATAACCCTATCTTGCATTCTATTTGAGAAAATCTGTTTCAGCAGTCAACACTGCACAGATTAGAACATGATCATCCGTCTTCTGCCCGGTTTTCGGGCAGATACAATAAACATTGTTGGTGCAATGGGGGACGGCTAGAGTCTACACACCCGTGACAAAAACCATCCCCTGCTATCCAAAAAAAGACAATATAACCAGTCAGAAAAATCCAAACGATATTTGGTCATTAATCCAAGTGAACCACCCTAAAGCCATGTCCCCACTGACCCGGTATCTAACAGAAAATTTTCGGTTTTTGAAAGCCGTCTGTAAACTGGCTGTCAAATTTAACCCTGACCTAATGGGAAATCCGTGCAAGCGGGATCCCCAAAACATTGAACATCTTCATCTTCTGCCCAGGTATTTGGGCGAAACCTAACATGACCCCGCCAAGGGGAAAGGTTTGATCCGTAAAACCGCAGGAGAACAGCCCGTTCAAAAAGGTTAAGGGGGATGGCGAAAAACCGCCAATTTGCGAACAAAACCATACCCCAAAAACCTTTGAAAGATGTAAAAATAAACCGTCTGGATTCCAATCAGAATCCAATCAGCATTTAACTTAATGCCCTGTGGACATAACCCTCAACTCTTAGGTGATTACGTGGACAGAGCAACGACGAAACCCTATTGCAGCAAACCACCACGAGTGAGTTCAATCCAGAAGCAAAACAATAATAAATGATAACTGACCCTAAGACCGAACTGTACCTGAATCTCCCCTCAAAACCTGTCTATGGCATCTGACTCAGTGACCCTAATTTATCCGGAAACTAACCCGGAAGACAACCCTAAATACTTGCAGTCCCCAACTACACCGTTTCCCCGAATTATAAACCATCTGTCCCCTAGTATAACAAACGAGACTTATGGGGCATGCAAATACACTTTATAGTTCCATGCCTCCACAAGCAGATAGAATCTGTAGAATGACAAGTTCCAGCATATGCCACAGCAGCACAAGAGGTGAAAGGAGGTGAATCTACTTAACAGGTGCACAGACAGCAAAACAAATGTAAAAACCCTTCCCTGCTCTATCCAAAACTAAAACAAACCTTTTTGTGCTGCGAGTTACATTAAATACATATACATATTATACGACATACATACAAATTCAACTTAAGAACAAATCCTAAAGTTCCTAACCTGTATTGTAACCCGTGGACTGCCTGTATACTCGTGGTCCCAGAGACCTCCACAGAAAGAGCACAGCAAAAACTATCCAAACACAAAAATTGAGATTCTCAGAGGATGAGGATAAACACCACCTTAAATGTTTTTTCTTGCTAACCCAGGAAAATTACAAAGCTCTGCCTTAAGTAACTTAACAAAAAAATCACCAGGTCCCAGGATGGTAAACACCCCATATCCAAGGGAATAAAGTCATATGCACGCCCCTGGTTAATAATAATTGTCGACTGTAAAATAACAGTGGTATGACCCCCAAAGGATTGGGAGCAAAGTAATTGAGGTGCCCCACATACAAAAAGGGGTCAAAAAGTGATCCTGGAAACTATAGGCCAGGAAGTTTAAACTCAGTTGTAGGTAAAATGTTTGAAGGTTTTGTAAGAAATGCTATACTAGAGTAATCTCCACTGAAAATAATATGTATAACACCGTTCCAGCATGGTTTTATGAAGATCGATTATGTCCCAAACTAATTTATCCTCTTTTCTATGAAGAGGTCAGTTTTTTCAAGATATGGATTGGGGTGAGAATTGGATGTCTATATCTGATTTTCTAAGTATTTGAAACTGTGCCACATAAACGAAAAACCCACAAAATTCCGTAACAACTATAGAATTAGAAGAAATGTGTTAGGTGTCAAAAATAGACTATAACATACCAAAAAATAATCACCCACGCAGTTGATTATGGTTTAAAAATTATATTTTTTATTCATATTTAAAGTAAAGTGTATAAACACATGTTTACAACATGATACTAAAAACAACCAATAGTGAAAATAACACTATCTCAGAAATTACCAATCCATAATACAATGTAACAAATTCTTGATACTGTAATACAACTAAAACATCTAAAACATGATGTCATGATAAATACTTCACCATATGGTACAGAGGGCAATCACATGAACATGCTACCCCAAAGCACGTTTCGCCCGCCACATAAAAGGTTGGTAAGTAAAATGAGACTGCTTGGACTGGAGAAAAAAGTTTGCAAATGGGTAAGTAACTGGCTCAAACAAACAAAGGGTGGTGATTAATGGTACATACTCAGACTGGATCCCTGTTACTAGTGGGGTACCACAGGGGTCAGTATTGGGCCCTATTCTCTTTAAAATACCCATTAATGACCTACAATCCTCAGCCATCACCCTGCAACATCTGTTGTATTATATTGTGCATTTGAATGATATATGTTTGAAGAGATAGCATCCCAGCTCTGTGTTCCCTAATGACCCTGTGTTTATTTATTCAGCCATTTGATCCCAAATCTTACATTGAAGTCTGTTTTCTGTGAAGGGCCATTTGTTACTTCACCCACTTACGACACCTGAGTTCACAGATGATAGGAATGACCAGCTCAGAGCACACTATAACTTTGAGAGCTGAGGTTAATCTGACCATCGGTCGATCTAAACTTTCTATAGTAGTGCATGAAATTTTAGATTGCTAGATTTGAAAGTGTTAGATTGTAAGTGATTTGAAGAAATGGGGCCCAAAAAAAGGGACAGATGGGGGCCCAAAAAGGGGGCCAGGTGGAAGGTTTTTTGATAGTACCTATCTTTAGAGTTCAAAATTAATTCACCTGCTCACTAATGCTATCTACCTTGCACCTTCTCCCTTCTACGTACCATCCAGTCTTACCCCCTAACTTTTTCAATCCATATCATCCCTTTCTTTCCCCCCCAAACCCCGTATACTTCCCACCCCTTTTTTCCCCCTTTTTTATTTCCCCAAATGCATGCTTGCAAAAGTGCTGAAAAAAAAGGGCCGCTCTTTTAACTCATCCCCTTAAACCCCATTGCTTTTCGCTTTTCATTTCCTGCTTCTCGTGAAGGAGACATTTTCCCCAAACCCCCCGGCCCTCCTTCCTCTACTGCCCCTTCCTCCCTTCCTCCTTCCATAGAAACCCTGCAAACTTGCTCCTACCCCCGCTGTACTTTTTTTTTCCCTCCCCTTTTTTAAATTTTGCCCGTGGAACGCCTGTTCTGTTGGCAAAAATTCACTGTTTTTCATGCCCGGGTTTTTTTCTTTTCCCCTTAATCTGCTGGCCCTCACGAAAAGGGCTCTGGCCCCTCTGATACCGTTTCCCCTTGCTCCCCTCCCCTTTATGGCGGCCCACATTTACCCACCCCCCAACCTAAAGACGGGCCGGGGTGGGGAGTTGGCATACTTTCTCTCCACATGCATTTACCGGGCCCTTTCCCCCCCAAACCCTTTCCCCTCATTTTTCCCCTCCTTTGAAGCCCACCCCCCTGGGACTTTTTTGGGCCATTTTCCATCTCTCCTCGCCTCCGCAGTTTAAAAAACTCTCCCCCCCAAAAGGGGGGGAAACTCTTTTTTGGTCTTCTGTCGTCTATCATAAATTTTCTAACCTCCCCTAACCTCCTTATCTCTCTCTGATCATAACCTTATCTTTTTTACTATCAAAAATTCTAAACCCTTCTCTGGCCACCTGCCATCACACTTTCCCCGAAAATTATCCCCCTCCATTAACACCCAGGAACTCATGCCCAAAATTTACAGTCCTCATTTCCCCCCCAATCTCCTCCCTTCTCCTGCCCTTGATCTGGCTGTAAAAACATTAAACGAAAACTTTTCCAACCCCCCTGGAAAAAATTGACCCCACTCAAAAACCGAAACCACCAGAGTCAGACCCCCGCACCCTTTGGGCCCACACGCCTCAGACCCCGCCATCTGCTAAATTTTCCTTGTGCTGTTTTTCCCTGGGGAGAAAGTCAAAGCTACCAGCAGACTTTCCCCCCTAAAATTAAAGCTCAGGACTTACCACACTGCCCTTCACAGCCCAAACGAATATTTCAGCTCCCTCTTCCCCCACATAAAAACCCCCCAAAACGCCTTTTTTGCCCATTTTCCACTCCCCCCCTCAAAAACCTAAAGCTCAAAACGCTGGTAACTGACTTCTGTACTGAAAAAGGGGCCACTCACTGCAAAGACAAAACTGACAGAATCGGGAAAAAAATCTCATCACAAACCCCAAAGCACCCCACAAAATCCTGTCCCCCCCCCCCACATGTCCTCTAGTCTGCCTCACCCTTTTAAACCCAAAACCACGAAAAATAGAAGACCCAGTTTTTTCCGGGTCTGCTCGCCCCACTACCTCTCTAGTGACCCCATTCTTTTCCCCCCTTCCCCAAAGTCTTTTTTCTCCGGGCTGTCCCCCCTACCCACTAAAATTTGTAAACCTCTCCCCTCTCCACGGGTATTTCCCCCTCCCCCTTTAAACGGGGTACAAAAACCCCCCCCTTTCAAAAAAAAGCCCTTCGGGCCCCCATCCGCCTGCTAACAAAACCCGCCCAGCCCCTCAAACCTCCCCCTTCATCTCTAAACTCCGGGAAACGCTTGGTCACTCTCGCCAAACCCCCCTTTTCCCTTCCCCTCTAACCCCTCTTCTTGACCCTTAAAAAAATTCAGGTTTCCCCCCCCTTCCCACTCCAAAAGAAACTGCTCTATTTAAAGTCTCTAAATGACTCATCATGCTAAATTCAGAGCAAATACCTTTGTTCGTTTTCCCTGGATCCTCTGCACATTTTGCACTTTTTGGATCCCATTTTCCCTCCTCACCCATAAACCACCATTGGCCCCCGGGAAACCCCGGGCTCTCTCTTGGTTCTCTTCCTACCTCCCCTGACCGCTCCTTCATGTCTCTTTTGGGCGGGTTTTTACTTCCCCTCTCCCCTTGCTGTTGCGGTTCCTCGGGAATCGGTTCTTGGTAAACCCTCTTTCCAATCAATACACCCCCCCCCCCATTGGCCAAACCATCAGAAATTTGGCTTCCATCCCATCTCAAATGCATACCCCCAATTATACACCTTTTACCGAGCCTCCCCCCCCGCCTGCTGCAAAAAAAATCTTTGACGGGTTGCCCGCGGTCGCTGACTATCCCCAAAAAAACCCCACAAAACTGAACTTCTTGTTTTTCCCCCATCTACCCCCCCCCCATCTCCCAATGCTTTTCCCAGTGGGGTGGCACCAGCATAAAAACCTGCAACGGCCCGCTGTCTTGGGGTTTTTTCCTAACCCCTGATCTGACCTTCACCCCATATATCCAATCCCCTTTCCCCTTCCCCCCCGTCACCTGAACCCAAAAAAACATCTCCAAAACCCCTCCCTTTTTTCACTGTGGAAAAAAATAAACTCCCCTTGTTGCTTTCATTTTATTCTCGCTTGACTACTGGGAAAATCCCGGGTTTTTCGGTCTCCCTCCCCTGTAAAATTCCCCCCCCTTTCCAAACCCGTCCTGAAAGCAGCAAACCAGGTTGTTCCCTTTTTCCCAGCCGCTATAAAAATATTTCCTCTACCCTGTGTCCCCCTCGCTGCAAATGGTCCCCGGATTTCCCCCGCGACCACTGTCCCCGGGGCCCCAGGCCCCCCCCGTGGGCCCCCCCTCCCAGCGGAGCCCCCCCGCAGTCGGCTTCGGGGTTCCCCCTCGTGCATCGGGCCCCCCCCGGGGCTCACTTAAACCCGGCCCCGCTCCTGCTCAGGGGCGGGGTCCGTTTTCCCCGGGAAAGTAGCTCCGGCCCCCAGGGGCGCCCCCCCTGGCAATTTGAAATTTAAAGGGGGAAATGCGCCCGGGAAATTTGGGTTTATTGCCGGCATGCTCCCATTTAGTCCCGGGCCCCTTTCCCGCCCGGGCCCCCGCCCCGATCCTTGGTGTAAAATTCCCCTGTTTAAAGTTTTTCCCCGCGTTCCCCCGTCTTCCCTTTTTTCCCCTTTTTACCCACTCCCTTCTTAATTTACCGTCTACAACCTTGCCGCCTGCCCAAGCTCCCTGCTTGTCCCACCGCATGAACCAAGCCGCCTGTCCTGACCTTCCTTGTCCTTCGACCACAAGCCTGCCTTTCCCCTTAAATGTACCCTCGCACTTTGGCCCCCCACCCCAGGGAAGCCCCGCCAGTGGTTGTGACCCCGGTGGAAAACCCCCCCCGCAGGGAAGACCCTCCCGCTTTGCGGGGGCTCTGGGGAAAAACCCGGTCCCACTTAGATTCCCCTTTCCCCGGGTTTTGGGCTTTTGGTGGATCCACCCCCCCGACCGTTAAAAACACTGGTTTTCCCCTCAAGTACAGAAAAACGGGATAAAAAATAAAATTTCTTTCACCCATAAAACTCTCCACGGTTTCTGCACCTCCCTTTCATCTCCCCCCCCATCTCTGTTACCACTTGGGCCCCCCTTCCCCCTCCGCTCAGCTACGGACAAACCAAAATACAGACCCCCAATCAACCGAACCTCCGTCTTCAAGATTTTGCACGTGTGCAAACCCCCTTTTTCCCGGAAGTTACCACGTACCATCAGGCACAACCTTTGCCCCTTTGCCGTTTTAAGAGTGCCCCAAAAATAAAATCTTTTAGGGAGGCCCCACCCTTCCCCCAAATTTCTAACCCCCCCTTCTATCCACACATTTTTGTCCCCTCCCTAAACCCAGGGCCCCTCACAGGGACTTATCTTATATTGATTTTACATCATGGTGGCAGGTTCCCCAAATTTTTTTGTAAACCCCCCCCCATACTTATAAAACATGGCTGGGCCATTTTAAATTTAGCACTTTTTCCCCCTTTGTCTCCCCCCGGGGCCCCCCCAAGATTGTAAGCTTTTTGCGACGGGGGCCCCACAACCCCTTGTCCCCACCTGGAAGTAGCTTTCAAATTTTTTAATTTGCCTGTCCGGGGGGTAATTATACCCCCTACATTGTAAAGTGGCCCGCGGAATTTTTTTGCCCCCAAAAAAAATAAAGATTTTTATTTTATTAAATTTCAAAAAATTTTTCCCGTGGGGAATTTTCAATCATTGCAGATTTACTAAAAAAACTCCCGTAAAGTAACACAATAGAGGGGTTTTGTTTTTTTTACAAAAAAAATCGGATAGTTGGGGGCCCGGGGCAAGAAGGGGAGATAGGTTTTAAAACAGATAAAAAGCAAGGTTTTTGCACATGGGGAGGGAAAAAACCAAATTTCATGATTACATGTTTAAAAAGAAAAAAATCTGGGGAAAACTGAAAATGGAAAAAAACTTAGAAATCTTATTTTGGGCATAAAAATCAATTGTAGCCCGCCCAAAGTCAGGCAGGGAGCTGCCAAGGAAATAGGGTCATGGGGGGTAAATTAAAAAGAGGATAAAATGCACAGATGAGAACATTTTCCCCTTTTTAAAAAAATTAACCGGTCAAAACCCCCCACAAGGAAAATTTTTGGACAGTTTTTGGGCCCAGTGACAGGAAAGACCCTTGTAGAGTTTGAAAAGGTACCCAAGGCGGGAAAGAAAAAAATGAAAGGGTGGACTACAATTTCCCAAAAATTTAGCAATTTTGTGTTAAATTTTGTTTACAGAAAAGAAAGGCTTTTTGGGGGGGCAAACATAAATATGTTAAAAATATTTAAAAGGGGAAAAATAGAGATTTTTTCCCAAAATCTATTTTTTCCCAGGACTCCCAAAAAACAAGACAGAAATAGCGATAACAGAATTATGATCCGCCGATCAAAAACATTTAGCATAAAGGGCTTGTTTACCCCCCGGGGGTTATTTGGCGCTGAAAGGAGCCGTACTGCAAACCGATTTTTCTTTTTGTACGGGCCCCAAACCGCCCCATCATTATTTGGGAATCCACAGTTTTTTTCCCTAGGAACTATGGATTCCGTCTCTCCTCCCCGCACGGCGAATCCGCCGCGGGGGGAGAAAGTGACAAGTCAATTATTTACGGCGTGTACACGGCGCCCCCCGCCCCTCCTACACGGCTTGTTGCCGACGTAATTGCGGGACGGATTTCGCCCCGCAATTACGCCGGCAACAAGCCGTGTGAACATTGCCTAAGGGTGAGTTCACATGGCGTACTTCTAAAATGAGAGCACGAAAATGCTGACAAGGAAATGTCAGTCTGTAAACTCCTACACTTAACAACAGCTCAACAACAATTAGGAGAAAGTGTATCTAAAATATAACATTTATTTCAATAAGATTAAAAAATCTCTATAGAGATTTTTTAATCTTATTGAAATAAATGTTATATTTTAGATACACTTTCTCCTAATTGTACTTCTAAAATGCTCTGTGCTGACTCCCATAGAATTTCACTTTCCCTGGTCGGGAAGACAGGACGTGTCACTTCTTTCTCCGGTCGCGTAAATATGCGCTGGGGAAGACGGCAGGTAATCATGGCTCTCAATGAAAGCTATGAATTACCATAGTTGCGGGCTGTATTACAGGCGTCTTGTAGCGCAGTGTCCTACCTTTTACTGAATACTGGGTAACATGAAAACTTACCCTTGTGTATCAATATACTGTAAAATATATCTCAAGGCTGTTGGATTGCGTTGGCCGCTCAGTGCTTGACACATGAAATGGTAAAGAGGATTCCAGATGTAGTGGTGTCTGCCAATAACAGCAGATGGCAGTGTAACAAAATTATAGCATATTCAAAGGTTGCTGATATTAATGGAAATATTTTGTTGAGTGACAGCTCAATTAAAAGTAAAAATGGTTGTTAATGTAGTGTAAGAAACCTTTAAAAAATAAAAAAAATAAAAAAAAGTACTGTAACATAACCATAGACTTAGTCCAAATTTACTCTACTGTGTTTGGTCTTACACCAGTATACATGGGATGATCAGAATCTCACCGGACAGCTCTTTGTGCCTACGTGCCCCTGAAATGTAAATCTGGTAATGTTGAACTCAAAAATCTATCCAAGACTACATTATGGCTGACGACAGCTTCAGCATTTTTCTTTTACCACTGATGCATCAGAATGTCAGGCTAACACTTAGCAATATATAACCTTTAGGTTTTATATCTGTCAGTTCCAGTGTTCAAGGTTTAGCGGTAATTCAAGAACATATCTAACGTCATTATTGCATCTTGTAGCCACCTTATGAATGAAAACAGAGAACACGATTTTCATCAATACTAAACAATAAATGACTCAGTTTATAACCTTCCTCAGCGCGCTGGGAAATGTTTCCTGCCTCTTTGTATTATCTCTTTTGTTATGGCAAAAATTATTTGATTCAGATCTCTTGAAACTATTCGTAAAGTCGAATGCTTCATTGAAGTCAAGGACAAGTTTATTATCGAAACTATTTCCTGAAGCCTTTAGTAAGGAAATAATCTGCTCAGAGCACTTGGGCTTCTATGCTATTAATGGATAGATTGGGATTTTACAATCTGCTGATATTTTTGATCTGTCAGTGTAACTTTTATCGTACTGCATTTGTACAATTTTCAAATTAATTAAGGAACTAAGGTGCTATAAGTAACTGCACTTCACAAATTCACAAATAGGACCTTCAATGATTTAGACCTATATCTGCCTATCTTTATTCGATATGCAGATGCTTAGTAGAGGGCTAAAAGGCAATCTAACTAACTTAACTGGTGCTCTCCTCAAGGAGAAATGTTCCCCTTTCTCAGCCACTCATTGCCTCCCACCTAGTCAAGCCACTATCGCTCTGCTCTACACAGATGAGGGGCAAAACCCCGAAACGGCTGTATGTAGATGAGTGATATTGGCTTGGCTAATATTCTTTTTTGCTTCTCAAAGATTCAGTGAATCAGAAGTAAATTGAGGATTTGTTACATCCAATAGAGGGCGCAGTGAGCTTCCCAGCTCCTTTCCCATAATGCCTTGTGATATTCAGATGCTTAGTAGAGGGCTAAAAGGCAATCTAACAGTACACGCCTTAACTGGTGCTCTCCTCAAAGAGAGATGTTCCCCTTTCTCATCTTTATTCGGAACAGTACCTACAAGATGCCATACTTTGACCAATTACTGGTTTTATTATGCTCACTGTAGCAACACAGTGCCCAGAAAGCACCATAGTTTGTCCTTAGAGTGTCCTGACAGTACCATATATTTTGCCTCATAAAAACAATAAATATACCATATTTACTACTTAGGGTGACATGCATGAAGGAAGTCGCGTCGAAGTGAATAGTCGAGTCTCATTTTCAGTGTATAATGCGCCTGATGTATGAAAGTGGTTTTTGTGGGTTCATAGATGGTATGTTAAGTTCATAATGTTAGGTGCATTACGGATCTTAGGCGCATAAGTAATGCGCCTAACATGTATTAAGGCTATAGACAGGCTGGAAATAAAAGAAAAATCATTAGAATAGCATGTCAGTGAATAGAAACCATGGTACTGATCTTGCTTGGAGTACAACAGGTCCCAGGAATACCTGTGCTGTGCTGGCTCTTGCTGTATGTAGAGTAAAGGGTGAGAGCAGCAAAAATAAATTTAAAATTTACTGTAGTAAAAATGTTAAATCTAAAAATCTGAACATCATAATCAATGGGGTTTTAGGCCGTGTTCACATGGCTTATTTCGCCGCGGATTGGCGCCGTACTGCGCGCCGGATTTGCGCTGCAGTACGGCGCCAATCCGTCGCAGTAATTAGGGTAATCCACTGCTCTCATAGAAAGTGACATGCACATTATTTATGGCGCGGACGCGCCGTAGATAATGCATTGTCTATGGGGCCGGCGGGCCGCGCCCCCGCCCCCGCCCCTTATTCACGCCGGAATTGCAAGCGCAATCCGGCTCGCAAATCCGGTGTGAATAAGCCGTGTGAACGGGGCCTTAATGTAAAATTTGTTTTAGATTCTATTAATTTTAAATACATTTTATAGGAGATATTGTTATATTTTATATTAATTTATATGATCATAATTTTCATTACATTTAAATAATTAAATTTTATAAAGTTTGATAAGTATAATAGATTACTTTTTATTATTGTACTGGCGTAAGTTGAGAAATAAGGGACATTTTTGCCTCTAGGTGCATATTTTAATGTGGTCTGCCTGTCGGAGCAGTAATGCGCCTAGTTTTGCCGAACCACATTCATATATGTGTCTAATATTACAAGTTTGGTGCGACGCCCCCAGAACACCCCCTCATGTTAGGTGTATTCGAAAGTGTTGAGTCTTATGAACACATACGTTATGCGCATTAGACATCGTAGCCGGCTAAGTTAGGTGCAATTTACACCAGAAAAACGGTGAAAAACCCTTTCATACATGTCGTCCTTAGAGTCAAATTGTGTGAATTGTTGCCCAAAGAGTGTCATGCACTGGATTGCTAAATATAATAATAATAATAATAATAATCTTTATTTATATAGCACCAACATATTCCGCAGCACTTTACAATGTAGAGGGTATAATTACAGACAAAAGACAGACATTACACATTAAACCTACTTACAAATGAGACACAAGGTGTGAGGGCCCGGCTCGTGAGAGCTTACAATCTATTCGGGTGTATGGGTGAAACATACGGTAAGAAGTGCCAAGTTTACAATGGTCGGGCCATGTTACATAAATAGGGGGTGGTTTACATGAATAATGGATGAACCTGCCACCCAGACTGTACATCTATATACAGATAAGTGCCTGTGAGTGCCCTAGTGTAGGGAGTGACAAATAGTGTATCATAGCATACTTGTCAAGCGTTTCAATGTGAAATCTGGGACATTTTAGCACCACCCCAGAAATGCCCCCTTTTCTTCCTGTGAACACCCATGATCCACTCAGAAATGCCTGTTAGGGGCAGGGTTTGCCACTCCAATCCTTTTTTTTTTTACAGTGTCTAGAAGTATCTAAAAAAACAAAACATGATGACTGGAAATTGTGCATTATACTGACCAGTGCCACAATGCCTGAACTCTCTGTGGCAGAGCTAATTGACATTACCAGTTTCATTTTATTACCTAATTCCCACGGATGTCACAGATGTCAAACATTTGACCCCATATTGACATAAGTTCCATTTTGACTAATTTGTGCACAAAATCTTATTCTACGCACCAAGGAGATCACAGAAAAATGAATTAATTATGTAAATTATGTACTTATGTTACTCCTCATGCTTGAACCTGACAATTTCTACTTCAGCCTTTGAAAGATACTGGCTGACCAATGACCCTTTAGGGTTATAAATTGTATGTCTGGATCCCAGAGCCTTGGCAGTTACTTTTAGTTATAGTTACCGAATTGACATATTTCAATGCTATTCGCTTGTCATCTGTGATTTTTTTTTATTTTTGCCATAATGCATTGCCACATGGTATATGGAGGTCAGGATTCATTAGATTCAAATACTCAGTGTTCTTATAAAACAGTGAAGTGTGGGAGAACAGACTGCTTGAATATGTAGGCACAGCCTGCGGATTCGTGGTCTTATTGTGCTCAAAGCCTTCTTCTGAGTAGTATTTGGCCCAATCTATAGCTGACAGAGCAGCGGAGTGTGTGCCATTCTACATTACATAGCCTACACTACTTGCTGTCTAGTTTTCCTGTGTAGTTCAGTTTGATTACATCATTGCATGGTTCTGGCACGGGGACAGCATCGGCCAGCATTGTGGCAGACACTGTTTTAAAATTGGTGTTGAGGCTGGGTCAGTGCAAAGGTCCAGCAAAAGGAACTGCAACTTGTATGTGTGATGGAGGTCCCTCCATTAGCTCTGGTAATAGGTACACAGCTGTTGTTGGCGTTGTTAAAGGAGTCACTGGTGTGGCTGTAATGGTTGCTGGCATTGTGATACTATCATTGTATAATTGTTGTTACTATCATTATTATGGGGACACTACAGTATGTGATGCAGTACGTTGCTGGCCCTTTCATGTCAACTCTGGCTGGAATTGTGATTAGTATAGCACTGTGATTGCTGCATTGCTTCTAGTTGCTATGCTTCTTATTAGGGCACTTCTGCATTTGTCATTACTATGGGAGCATTTTTTATATTGGCTGTATGTATCGGGAAAGTTTAGCTAGCACTGACGGGGAACTGCTGCAGTTGGCACATTCATGCATGCACTGCTGTAGTTGGCACTGCTGTAGTTGGCACTGCTATGGAGGCATTGCTGCATGAGGCACTGGCATGCAGGACCTGCTGTAGTTGGCGCTGCTATGGAGGCATTGCTGTAGTAGGCACTGGCATGCAGGCACTGCTGTAGTTGGCACTGATTTGCAGGCAATGCTGTTGCTGACAATGTGTCACTGTTATGCAGGTACTGCTGTAGCTGGAACTGTTATGCAAGCAATGCAGAAGTCGGCACTATTATGTGGGCACTGCTATATATGGATCTGTTTGGCAGGCACTGCCGTGACTGGCTTTGTTAGGCAGGCACTACTGTAGCTAGCAGTGTTATCCAGGTACTGCTGTAGTAGGAACTATTATGTTGGCACTACTGCAGCTGGAACTGTGATGTGGGCACTGCTGTAGCCGGCACCTTTATGCAAGCAATGCAGTAGCTGGCACTGTTGTGGCTGGTACTGCTTTAAAGCCACTGCTGTAACAATTTCTGTTATAAGTGCTTTATTGTTAATGAGAATGTTATGAAGGAAGAGCTAGCATTGGATGGGTTCAAACGAATGTTCTCACCTTGCTGTTTCACAGAGCCTGCTCTTCATAGCCAGCTTCAGACTCCCACTTCCCTGTCAGGCTGTGGGTGGTTCTACAGCAGTGATTGACATATCAGCTCTGCTATTCCTAGTTGAGCCTGTTAGAGGGACATTAGAGATGGAGAATTTTTAACAGCAGGGCAGAGAGCTACAGAGCTGTAAACGGATAGAGTTTGTCACTAAGAAACATAAGACACAGCAGGGAGTAACTTCACCATCCCGACCAGAAGTTCTTGGGCAGGGAGGCGTTATCTGTTTAAAAATGTGTTTCATCGGGGCCAGGGTGGCCAGGAAAAATAAAAAAATAAAATTAATACTTACCTAGCTGCCCACTGCCACTATATCTCCTCTATATTTCTAGCTTCTCATCCCAACATATTGGGGAAGTCCTGGGAACTACCAGGAGCAAAAGTAGTGGGGGACAGCTAGGTAGGTGTCACTCTTTTCTGTTTTGGACAAATCTGACCTAAATGAAATTCTTTTTTTTTTTACTGGACAACCCCTTTAATATGTTTTGCATATGTAAAATATTAGTATTGCTGGAGGACCTAAATACCATCACAATGAAAGTGAATGGTGAGAGACCTAAAACCTTCATCAGTTAGGGACATTTAATACTTAGTCAGGTCACAAAGTAATAGAGTATAACTTGAATCAATGATACAGCAGTATAAGCCAAACGTGCCCCGACTAGTAACATTTCAAGGTTTTATTTCATCTCATTAAAAAGCCAGCATCCATGTTGCAAATAGAGATACGCAAGCCAACGCGTTTCGGGTGTCAAGCACCCTTACTCATGGCATACATGTATCTATGCCATTAGCTTGCGTATCTCTATTTGCAACATGGATGCTGGCTTTTTAATGAGATGAAATAAAGCCTTGAAATTTTACCAGTCGGGGCACGTTTGGCTTTGGACTGCTGTATCATTGATTCAAGTAATACTCTAGCTCCTCTACGTCACTCCGGGCGGGAAACGCTCAGCAACAGCCCCTGCAGCTGATTATTTTCTGGTGAGCTGGCATTTTCTTTTCTATACACAAAGTAATAGCCCTTCTCATGCCTCCCTATCTAGTTTCACAGTGAAGTCAAGCACTTAATGGGAATGTGTCAGCAGAAAATGACCTATAGTTTAACTCACTTTTTAAGAATTTTTGTTTGTGATTTGTTTTTTATTTCCTACAGTATATCACCCTTGCCTTCCTCTGGATCAACACTTTAACACTTTAGCAACACTTTAATAAATGGGCTGAACTGGATGGACGTATGTCTTTTTTCGGCCTGACAAACTATGTAACTATGTAACCCTCAATATTTATTTTTTAAAATCCTGAAATCCAGCAGTTTTCACTTCCATTACTAAGCCTAATAATAGCAAAGCTAAAAAAACAGAGCAAAAAAACCCAAAACAATATATTGTATCAACACTGCAAATATTAGAAAATTTGGGGAAATAATACAAGGCTTTAAGAATTGAATGTAAAAATTTAGATTGAACCTCTTCTAAGGAGCATAGGGAAGACAGTTCAGGCATGGAAAAAAATACAGCTGAGGGCTGAGAGGACCGACACAGGAGAAAACAAGGCTCATTTCACAAATCTACAGCAAGAAGTTGTCAAAACTTTAAATCTGTGATGAATATTTGGTTAATATTAGAACTACAATATGATGTAGTCTTAGATGTTAGGCATACAGATGTAGATAGGGTTTCATCCTGTAGGACCTCCATCTGTCAGAAGGTTCACCAGGTGAGGTGGAGATCACATTCAGATGCGTAGTGATTGGAGGTGGCCAAAATGTGCACAACTTCCTTCTTTTATGTTACTAAAAGTTATGGAAAGACCTAAGCAAGATGACCGAGTGAAATGGGGATCAATGAACCCCATCATCTCGTACTTAGGGGGACCCAAGGTGGGACCTGCGGCTATGTCATAAATGTTTCATATGGAACGACCTTTTAGACTATGTCTACACGGCAACTGTAAAATGCAACTGAAAATCTGACAGAATTTTACAATTGCCACGCCACGGCTTTTGGCGTGGATTTGCGCCACAAACCGTTGTCGGTTTTTCGGATTTTTGCTTCAGTTCTATATTCCGGCAGAATCTGGCGGTTTAGAAATCTGACAATAGAAAATCCAGGCTGTGTAGACTACGGCTCGGATTTTCTACTGCGGTCTATGGGCACTGGTTTACAGTCAGATTTTTGCAAATTCTAAATACTGAATTCACTTAAAAATCCAACTAAAAACCAGTGCTGTGTAGACATGGCCTTACATTTTCTGTGTGATGTGAGTTAAGTTAATCAGTCCTACCTTTGCATTGCTTAGACTTTTTTTTATCATTTGTAGCTTTATTGAACAAATATCAAATGAATAACTAATACAAGTAGTAAATGATGTTAAATTGGAATACAATAAAGTGACTATCAGTAGTGTACAACCATGAGTAATGCGATGAGAAGGCATAAAAGTACTCAGAGGTACTACATGAAATACTTGCTAATAACAGAGACCTCCACACCGTAGAAAACCTATAGCAATAGTGCAAGAATGCATATATTAAAGAAATCTCTCTGTGAATCTAGTAACAAATAAACATAAACAATGTCGACAACAGATATATACCAGTAGGCACATGGCTAAGTGTAAAGGCAGGTCAATGAATACTAGCACTACAGTGTGATTACACATATGAAGCATAATCAGTACAGCTTGTTATACTCTTCTAACATTTGTTTGCTGTCTGCTCCTACATACGTTGAAGGAAGAAAATTTCCTTTAACCAGTTAGACATACAGTTGAAACCAAAAGTTTACATACACTATATAAAATGACACATATACATGTTTTTCTCACAATCTGACATGAAATGAGAATAAACCTTCCCCGTTTTAAGTCAATTAGGAATCAAAATTATTTATATTTGCCATATGCCAGAATAATGAGCGAGAGAAAAATTTAAGGCATTTTTGTTACTTTCTGCAAAATCAAAAGTTTACATACACTAGGATTACTATGTCTTTAAACAATTTGGGACAGCCCATATGATGATGTCATGTCTTTGGAAGCTTCTGATTTAATAGCAACATTTGAGTTGATTAGAAACACAGGTGTGCACACCAGAAACACACTGCTTCTGTGTGTAACATCATGGGAAAGTCTAAAGAAATCCTCCAAGTTATCAGGAAGAGACTTGTGGACTTGAACAAGTCTACATCATCCTTGGGTGCAATTTCCAGATACCTGAAGATGCCTTGTTTATCAGAACAAACAATTGTACACAAGTACAAACAACATGTCCGGCCATCATACTGCTCAGGAAAGTGACAGATTCTGTGTCTCAGAGATGAAGGTGCTTTGGTCCGACATGTGCATATCAACCCAAGAACAAAAGCAAAAGACCTTATGAAGATTCTGGTGGAAGCAGGTAAGATTGTGTCGTTATCCACAGTGAAACTAGTACTGTATCAACATAGGCTGAAAGGCCACTCTGCCAGGAAGAAGGCATTACTCCAAAAGAAACATATAAAAGCCAGATTAATGATAGCAAATGCACACAGGAACAAAGACCTACATTTTTAGAGACATGTGCTATGGTCTGATTAAACTTAAATGAAACTGTTTGGCCATAATGACCATCGTTACATTTGGAAGAAAAAGGGAGAAGCTTGGAATCCTAGGAACACCATCCCAACTGTGAAGCATGGAGGTGTCAGCATCATGTTGTGGGGTTGTTTTGCTGCAGGAGGGACTGATGCACTTTACAAAATAGATAGCATCATGAGGAAAGAAGATTATATGGCAATACTGAAGGAATATCTCAAGACATCAGACAGGAAGTTAAAGCTTTGGCGGAAATGGGTCTTCCAAATGGAGAATGACCCGAAGCATACTGCCAAACTGGTTACAAAGTGGCTGAGGGACAATGTTTTGGAGTGGCCATCACAAAGCCCTGATCTCAATCCTATTGAAAATTTATGGGCAAAGCTGAAGAGGTGTGAACAAGGCGA
Organism: Phyllomedusa bahiana; assembly: GCA_025379985.1. Taxonomy (NCBI): domain Eukaryota; kingdom Metazoa; phylum Chordata; class Amphibia; order Anura; family Hylidae; genus Phyllomedusa; species Phyllomedusa bahiana. Next base: position 86,277 of record JAODAL010009744.1, on the reverse strand, counting down.
CCTACAAACATGGCTCAGTTACACCAGTTCTATCAGGAGGAATGGGTCAAAATTCCTACCAACTATTGTGAGAAACTTGTGGAAGGATATCCAAAACATTTGACCCAAGTCATACAGTTTAAGGGCAATGCTACCAAATACTAATGAAATGTATGGAAACTTTTGACTTTCCAGAAAGTAATAAAAATGCCTTAAAAATTCTCTCTCTTATTATTCTGGCATTTGGCAAATATAAATAGTATAGAAGGATTAATTTATGCAGGGATAAGGCCAACTGCCTTTAAAATAATACTATGGTATCCGAATTGTTAAAATTATCCACTTTATTCGGATAAAGAGAGTACTGACACAGGACTCAGAGAGAGTGTCTCAAGCAATACAACTGTAGAAAGTAAAACATACAGATTTAAGCATATCAAATTGGAAAATTTCCAAGTAGCCCCCGTCTTTGCAGTCAGCTTCTCAACAGTCATATATCCTTGACAATGAAACAAACAACATCCCGGGCCTCCCGAATATATCTAACCTTGAGTTTCAAGCTAGGAAGGCTTTGACCGCGAGCACACAAGGAACTGGGAATTCTTTGTGAAAAAAAAAAAAAAAGATCACTCGTATTGGACTGTGTGAAAACCTTAGTAAGTAACAAAACATAAAGGGCGACATGTATGTCTGGGGCTGCGCCAGTATTCTGTTGTCCTTTCAGCCCAAAAACTGTCTGAGCCTTGTTCTCTAGATGTATGAGCAGGCGCACTCCAAAAGTAGGCGCATTATTGGCCCAAATAAAAGCCCTAAGGCATTTATTAATGACTTTGAAAAAAGACCTAGAATCCGCAAAAATTTGTCTGTAAATCATCCCCATAGACCTTAATAGAAAATCCGAGCTGTAGTCTATATAGCTTGGATTTTCTGAGGTCAGATTTTAAATCCAAAAGAGCAACACTTTTAGATAAATTGCCAAGTAATCCAAAAATTTTGTAATATCTTTATTCACATTTTTGTTGCATTTTTTGGTGCTACACTTATTCCTGCAGTGGGAAGATGTTACATCTGAGGTCCAATATGTTGTAAAACATACAGTATATTTAGCCAAATAGAGACAGCATTAGAATAATAATGTCCAGATGACTGGTGAAAAAAACATACCTCATACACATCATACTTCCAGAAGATCTGCACTCTGCCTGTTCACATAATAATGTCACATACATTAGATGTGCAGGAGATTATATTTCAAACCATGAATTTTATTTTGCAGAAATGTGCGTAGGTGTGTGTCAGCAGTTCACAAGACATAGCACTGCCTGGAAAAGTTGTGGCTTATTTCCAGTGCAGCCCACACACATTGCCATTTCTTCTATGAGTGTTCATAATATAGGGAACTCCAATGTACTAAAACCCTAAGTTTCTCTATCGTGCTTTTTATTAATTCCTTAGAAATCTATTCAAACAGAAAATATTATTTCACAAACATTCAAATGCAATATTTACTGTACAAACAAAACCAAAAATTAGCCAGCACCTCCATTCCAACTGGTATAGACACTGGTGCACACTGCTGTGTCTGCAATGCAAAAGGCAAATTCTCCAAAAACAGAAATTACAGTAGCAAAAATTAGGCAATAAAACCCATATAAACATTGAAGTTCTGGAATATTTAAAATGCATTACTGTTATCCTTTTCCACATTTATAGAATAGCAGCCTTGAGTGTACATTTTGATCTGCTTGATTTTAGCTGATTCCTCTGTATTCAACAGCTTTTGGGGGTTTCCTCCCATGACTGCTTGCTTCAGGTCCTTCCACAACATTTCTATTGGATTAAGGTTAGGACTTTAAATTGGCCATTTCAAAACTTCAACTTATTTTTCTTTAAAGGGGTGTTCCGGGCCCTAACATTGCTTGTTTGTCCATTGGGGTATGAGTCAAAATAGAAACTAAGACTCATACTTACCTCCTGGGCGCTCCCGTTCACTCCTGGCTGCCGGTCCATTCAACCAGAACGTTATCAGTGAACGTTCATCGTTCACGTGACAGGTGCAGCCAATCGTAGGCTACAACACCACCTGCATGTGGCCTGGAATTGGCTGCAGCCATCATGTGAATGAAGTCCATTCATAGCTACAGCGGGAACGAACTGACCAGAGCCAGGAGTTAACAGGAGCGTCTGAGAGGTACATTAAGTCTTAGATTTTATTTTTACTCATACCCTGATGGACCAACCATTCTTTGGTAAAATAACTTGTGTGCTTAGGGTCATTGCTACTTGAGATCGCTTGAGATTCAGCTAATGGACAGATGTCCTAACATTTTTTCTTAAAAATTTGCTGGTATAATTCAGAATTATTGCTCCTATAACGATGGCGAACCAGACTAAAACCATAATATACCACCACCATTTCACAAACAGTATGACGTTTTTATGCTGAAAAGCAGTGTTTTCTATTCTCCAAACATTCTGCTTCTCATTTAAACCAGAAACCTCTATTTTGGTCTCATCCATCCTAAAAACATGGTTCTAATAGCCATTTGGCTCTTCCAGGTGAAATTTAGCTGCAGAGGGACCATAATGTTGCATTTGGAGAGCTAAGGCTTTTGCATTCCAATCCTGCTATTTACACTATTCAAATATTAAAGATGTCTCAGCATAGTAACAAACCTTATTGATCAATGTAGTACAAAAAATAAAACTTATCGTGCGTTCTCCCACTTATGCATTTAAAGCCATGAAGGTTCTGTCTCAGAAATGCATAAGTGGCAGAACGCACAGTAAGGGCCACATGTATGAACCTGTTTAGGTCTAAAACTCACTTTTTTGCATATAGGTTGCTATGGGCAAAAGAGTGAGTTTTAGACCTAAACAGTTTCATACATGTGGCCCTAAGTTTTACCTTTTGACCTACATGAATTATTTTTTTTCCTTTTACTATGGAAAATCTTAATATTTGGCAAGCTTCATTCAGTTTTTGACATGGGGCACTTTCGGGCGGGTTAAAGGAAATATTGGACTCAGGTGACAATTCTCCATTACCGGGTGAGCCATTTTTAATCATCCATTATATTTCCATATATATTGTTCGGTTTTCTCCTGATGGTGGACTCCTAAACATTAATAGTAGCTAATGTGGGAAAGACCTTTAGTTTAGCTTAAAGGATATCTTGGGTTCCTTTGTGACTTTGCAGAATGTTATACACTTTGCTCTTGCTGTGTTTTTGTTGATCAACCACTACTGGGTAGGTTAAAAACGTCTTAGATTTCATACATTAGTGCACAATATGTGGATTAGTGGAGCCCAAACTCTTTGGAGATGGTTTTGTAACCTTTTCCAATCTGATGAGCATCAACATATCTTCTGAGGTCCTCAGAAATCTCTTTCTTTGTGCTGTGATACACGTCCACAAATGTGTTCTGAACTTCAGATTTTGTTAGATCCTGGTTCTTAAAAAAGACAGGTCGCTCACATTTGTCACCATATAGAATGAAAACACCTGACTCTAATGTCACCTTCAAATTATTTGCTTATTTGTGTATTATTGGATCATTTTTCTCAATGAATAAATTGTCATGTTTAATATTTTTGACTTATTTGTTTGATTTGGTTCTCTTTACCTACTTTTAAGATTTGTATGAAAATCCCATGTAGTTTTACATAAAATTTATGCAGAAATATAGAAAATTCTGAAGGATTCACAAACTTTCAAGCACCACTGTATTTGAGAAAATTAATATCAGATTTATATGTCCTAATCAAACTTCTTATTACATAACCCTTTAGGGCCCGTTTACACGGCAATGGACAAAATGCCGGTTGGTTTATCTGACTGGTATTTGCACTGTTTTTGTGCCATGCACACGGCCGGGGGGGAAGGCTTTTCTTCGCGATGAGCGGATAAAAGCCCTCCCCCTTCCCACTGACATGTTCATATTACATCTGAAAACCGGAAGGAAGAATTAACATGTTCAATGTATTTCGGGCGGCGGGGAGGACTGCTGCACGGGTTTTCCATAGGAGCCCGTTGAGCTCATTTGCGGCCGGTTTTTCAGACGGTCTGCAAAACCGCAAACCCTTGCCGTGGGGACAGGCCCTTATAATTGATCCAGCGAGTTTGCTGACTGTTTTACTCGGTGTTCTTGCAGTTGCAGAGCTCTAAGCACATTATAGGTAGGAGGCCCTGTTACAGATAAGGCCCAAGACCCTTAAGTAATGAATCTGTGTGAATGTCAGATGATCCTATCATGTCAGTTATGATTGAGGCAAGTCTGGAGCCATAACTTAGGCCCAGGGCAGTTCCTCGGCTAAATTTCACTCAGGGCGAGGTAAAGAAATTTCGCCCCCCCCCCCCCCCCCAACCCTCCTCCGTAACACATGGCGCCACATTGCATCACCATAAACCAAAGACAAAATATACAAAAAGCTTTACCACAATGTGCTACGTATAAAACTACTAAATAATAGTCCTACAGTTACCAAATAACACCGCTACACCAACCAGAATCCCAAGACCACTAAGACCACATATCACCAACACACAGTGACCGAATAATACCACAACACCATGACCACATATAACCAGCACATAGTGATTAAATAATACAAACTGACCATTACTGAGTATAAACCGTTATACTACAACTAATATTACCCCCATACAGTGACCATACAGTGTTGAATACCAGCTGTACACAGGCTCTGCAGGCATATAAATAATTACTGTAAAGTCATATACAGTGACTCACAGAAAACGTCTCTGAAGAGTTGTTCTCTTTCTCTTCTTCTCTATCTGTCCCAGATGCCATGACGACTACTTCCGAATCTTCACTGCAAAATTTACAAAACAAACATCTTAAGATTCCTCAATTTATCAGCACTTCTCTACCAATTTCTGTCTCTATGCAAACTCCCCATCTATAGCACCTCATATTGTAGCCACGTAGTAGCCCCCTGTCCCCAGTTATGACCCCCTGTAGGCAGTGAGGCCCTCTTGTAGCCAGTGATGCCCCTGAAGCCAGTCGATGCCCCCCTGTAGCTAGTGATGCCCCCCTTGTAGCCAGTGATGCCCCCCTTTAGCCAGTAGATGCCCCCCTGTAGCCAGTGATGCCCCCCTTGTAGCCAGTGATACCCCCCTTGTAGCCAGTGATGCCCCTGCAGCCAGTAGATGCCCCCTGTAGCTAGTGATGCCCCCTGTAGCCAGTGATGCCCCCCTGTAGCCAGTAGATCCCCCTGTAGCCAGTGATGCCCCCCTGTAGCCAGTGATGCCCCCCTTGTAGCCAGTGATACCCCCCTGTAGCCAGTGATGCTCCCTGTAGCCAGTGATATGACCCCCTGTAGCCAGTGATGCCCCCCTGTAACCAGTGATACCCCCCTGTAGCCAGTGATGCTCCCTGTAGCCAGTGATGCCCCCCTTGTAGCCAGTGATGCCCCTGTAGCCAGTGATGCCCCCCCTGTTGCCAGTGATATGCCCCCCTGTAGCCAGTGATGCCCCCCTGTAGCCAGTGATGCCCCCTATGTATACAGTGATGCCCCCCTGTAGCCAGTGATATGACCTCCTGTAGCCAGTGATGCCCCCCTGTAACCAGTGCTCCTGTACAAAACCCCCATACCTATGCACCTCACTGTAGCCAGTGATATGACCCCTGTAGCCAGTTGATGACCCCCTGTAGCCAGTGATGCCCCCTTTAGCAGTGATGCCCTCTTTTAAACCAGTAGATGCCCTCCTTGTAGCCATGAGCCCTGTAGCCAGTGATGCCCCCTGTAGCCAGTGATGCCCCCCTTGTAGCCAGTGATGCCCCCCTTATAGCCAGTGATGCCCCCCTGTAGCCGTGATGCCCCATTGTATCCAGTGATAGCCCCTTGTAGCCAGTGATGCCCCCTGTAGCCAGTAGATGCCCCCTGTAGCCAGTAGATGCCCCCCTTGTAGCCAGTGATGCCCCCCTGTAGCCAGTGATGCCCCCTGTAGCCAGTAATTCCCCCTATAGCCAGTGATGCCCCTTTAGCCAGTGATATGCCCCTGTAGCCAGTAGATGCCCCCCTGTAGCAGTGATACCCCCCTGTAGCCAGTGATGCCCCTGTAGCCAGTGATGCCCCCCTGTAGCTAGTGATGCCCCTTGTAGCCAGTGATGCCCCCCTGTTGCCAGTATATGCCCCCTGTAGCCAGTGATGCTCCCCTTTTAGCCAGTGATGCCCCCCCTTGTAGCCAGTGATGCCCCTGCCTGATGCCCCCGTGATATGATCCCTCCTGTAGCCAGTGATGCCCCCCTGTAACCAGTGATGCCCCCTGTAGCCAGTGATGCCCCCCTGTAGCCAGTGATGCCCCCCTTGTAGCCAGTGATATACCCCGGTAGCCAGTGATGTCCCTGTAGCCAGTGATGCCCCCTGTAGAGATCCCCTGTAACCAATGATTCCCCCCTGTAGCCAGTGATGCCCCTGTAGCCAGTGATGCCCCCCTTGTAGCCAGTGATGCCCCTGTAGCCAGTGATGCCCCCCTGTAGCCAGTGATGCCCCCCTGTAGCCAGTGATGCCCCCTGTAACCAGTGATGCCCCCTTGTAGCCAGTGATGCCCCCCTGTAGCCAGTGATATGACCCCTGTAGCCAGTGATGCCCCCCTGTAGCCAGTGATGCCCCCTGTAGCCAGTGATATGACCCCCTGTAGCCAGTGATGCCCCCCTGTAGCCAGTGATATGAACCCCTGTAGCCAGTAGATGTCCCCTGTAGCCAGTGATGCCCCTCTTATAGTCAGTGATACCCTCATTGTAGCCAGTAGATGCCCTCCTTGTAGCCAGTGATGCCCCTGTAGCCTGTGATGCCCCCTGTAGCCAGTGATGCCCCCTTGTAGCCAGTGATGCCCCCCTTATAGCCAGTGATGCCCCCTTGTAGCCAGTGATGCCCCCTGTAGCCAGTGATGCCCCCTTGTAGCCAGTAGATTGCCCCTTGTAGCCAGTGATGCCCCCTGTAGCCAGTGATGCCCCCTTGTAGCCAGTGATGCCCCCCTGTAGCCAGTAGATCCCCCTGTAGCCAGTGATGCCCCTGTAGCCGGATTCCCAAGCCAGTGATATGCCCCTAGTACCAGCTGTATGCCCCTGTAGCCGTAGAGCTCCCCTTGGCCAGTGATGCCCCCCCAGCCAGTGATGACCCCTGTAAGAATATAAATAACAAAATTTATTCCAGCCCTCGCAGTCAGCTGGATGCAGAGCAGTGAAGTCAGGAAGGGAACGATCCGTCCCGCCTCCTCCCCTGTACCTGCAGCTGCTGGCGCAGAGTCAGGGGCGCTCCTCCGGACGGGCAGGGCGGGCGGCCGCGGCGCCCCCCTTGGGTGAGCGGAGTCTCGGCGCCCCGGGCGGTCGCCCGCCCTGCCCGCCCCTAGGAACGGCCCTGCTTAGGCCTTGACCAGATGGGCATTTTTTACTTGTGTTTAATAGTTCCTATCATAAACCAATCTTTAACCAATATTATGATTGTATTGGCTTTTGAACCCAAAGAAATACCCATCTGCCCCCAGTAAAAAAGAACAAGAAGTAAACTGTAGGACAGCACAGTGGCTCAGTGGTTAGCACCATTGACTATCAACACTGGGGTCCCAGGTTCAAATCCCACCAAGCACCACATCTGCAAGGAGTTTGTATGTTCTCCTCACTTACATGGGATTCTTCCAGGTACTCTAGCTTCCCCTCACACTCCAAAAACAGGTAAGTAGGTTAATGTGGGTTTTAGATTGAGCCCCAGTGGGGACAGGAAGTAATGTGAGTGATAACTGTCTCTGTACAGTGCTATGGAATATAGTAGCGTTATATAAATATAGAACTGTCTGTCGGGCTCGAACACCTGTTCTTTTTCTACCATTAATATTATGTGTTTCTGTCACACATTTATCCTGTAGATTTGCACCTTCAATGCTATTTTCTTTCTGTTCTGAGCTCTAAAAATCTATTCTTGACTTTGTTCCCTGGTGTAAAGATTTTATAACATCTGTTTCAGAATATTTCATAGAAAGGTGATATTTTTAACTCAAGGAAAATTTGTATCCCCTCTGTTTCTACTTCATGCCTCCAAAACTGATGTCATCAGAATGTTAACCAAATCTTTTACAACCTGCAAGAAAATCAATATTTTCTTATATTACAGTGATTGTTTTTCTGTTTAGTTTTTAAAAAACCTTCTAATATGCACTCATTTAAATTGGTGGTTTGCCTTCAACAATCCATTTTTCTCAGGAAGGTCCACAGGTTATAAACTAATCACAGGTTGTTTTACTACTGACTCCCCCCAGCCCCGTATCTGCTGTAATCTGTAGTATTCAATTCTCCTGCAACACGAGCACAACACAAATGAATATATAGATGAATATATACAAATGAATAATATGTAGAAATGAGTCCTCTGGACTTGCTTAATCCTCTAGGGACACTCTTTTTGGTGCTATCTACTGTGGCTAAGAGATGAGGACCTTAAAAGCAGGGAAGCTCTAATAGGGTATTTGAAGATTTTTTTAACGAAGAAAACCCTTCAAAATATGAATAGTAACCCTTTAAGGTCATACAGTGTGGATCTCTTAACCCCTTAAGCCCCAGGCCTGAAAAGTAGCTAATGACCAGAAATTTTTTTTAGTTTTTGTCTCCTTGCGTTTCAACAGTTGTAACTTTTTTTTTGTTTCAATGACGCAGTTGGATGAGGTCTCGTTTTATTCGAGACGAGTTGTACTTTATGGGGGAATAGTTTACGTTCACTTATAAATAAATGCAGAAATGTTTTTGTTTTTTTACATTTTTTCTTACACCATTCACATTTCACACTTAATAGCTTGTTAGATGAATTCTACAGGTTATTACGGTCGTGTGGATACCTAATATGTGTAAGGTTTTTTTGTGTGTGTAATTTATGCGCGATTATTTCTTATTAAATATTTATTTTTATTTTATTTTTTATTTTTTTATTCTTTTTTTACACTTTTTATGTTTTTTACCTTTTTTTTATAAATCCCATGAAGGGAGAACTGTGTTACTTTTTTTTTTTTTTTTTTTACACATATTCATATATGCTAATACATTATAATCTGTGTCAGTCTGACACAGGCAGCAGTCAGGGCAGCCCACAGTGTGCCTTCATCACTGGTTTATTACACAGACAGCAATGGGGCTACTCTAGGTCCCCAGGGCTGACTGTGCAGCCGTTCCCCGGACTCTGTCGGGTCACCGGGTGTTCCGATCACCCAACAGAGCAGGGAAACTCTTAGATTGCGCTGTGGTGACGATCTGCCGCGATCAAAGGGTTAAGCACCGGGGTGCGGAGGTTCCCCTTGCTCCCCGATGCTTGCAGGAGCTGCGCTGTGATCAGAGCTGTGTAGTACAGCCCTGAACTCAGCGCTGCTGCAGCGCCGGGCGCCGCAAACTCCGATGTCTGCTGCGATGCCAAAAGACGTCGCTGTAGAATGAACGACCTGAAATGCCCAACGTCAAAAGATGGTGGGTGGTCATTAATGAGTTAATCTTGACAGTCCTGGTCTATAGTCCATTATTATTACTATATGGCTTTGAGATGTCAGTAGATTTCCACCTCACATAAAAAAGCATACTAACAGCCCCAGTACCATACAAGGAAAAACATATACTGGTCCCCAGTTCCAGCACTGCGTCTTCCCAGTCTTCTGTTAACATTCTATCAATTCCAAACATCGCCGCTGCAGCAGTCATTTGCTTCTAATTAACATCAACATTCAGAAGAGTATGGCTCTGGAAGGTAATATAAGAGTTACTTTTCTCTGATATATACATCATTTAATTTAACTAAATGATATGTAATTATTTGTGTGTAACCTTCATGATATTTCCTTCTTAGAGCTGCAACCTTTATGATGCTACAACCCCTTTAAGTTGGTGATACACATAAAGACATAGCGGTCATCTGGCAAATGCTTCATCTTGCCAGGAAGGGGCCACAATAGACAACATGTTTCTCACAATACAGTTGTTTTGTGGGAGAAACTGCTCCTGTTTATTGCTCTACGCATTTTTAAGGTCACACTGAACGACTTCAGGTGTAATGTAATTTTTGCTTAAAGGGATTGTCCACTTTATATTATATATTTTTTTATGCATATAATTATAAATCATACAATGTTGTGATATACATGCATTAAAAATGTTGCTTCTGTGCCTAATTTACACCAATGTTCTAGAGAAGACCTCTCTAGAACGTAGAAAACTTCAGTCCATACTGTTTCCCCGAAAGTAAGACAGTGTCTTAATTTTTGCTCCTAAAGACGAGCTAAGACTTCTTTTTAGGGGATGTTTTTTTTTTTCTATGAACAATAATTCACATTTATTGTTGAACAAAACATCAACCTGTATTAATATACTGTAGTGATTTCATCACAAACATCAGCATAAGCAGCCAAACTCTGAATTGCATAAAATAATGCACTATGTCTTATTTTTGGGGGTGTCTTATTTTTGGGGAAACAGGGTAGTAATGGCTTCCATGGAGCTACTCCCATAGATTAAGCCCACTACATGGGAACTTACCGACACAAAGGGAAACTGAAAACTTTCTAGGTCTAAAATTCACTTTCTTTCCCATAGCAACCAATCAGAGCGCCCCTTTCATTTCATATAGTGCTCTGGAAAAAAATGAAAGAGGCACTCTGATTGGTTGCTATGGGCTCTGATTGGTTGCTATGGGCAATAAAGTGAATTTTAGACCTAGACAGTTTTCATACATGTGGCCCAAAGACTTACCCATACGTGCTGTGTTGATAAGGGGTTAAACCGCTGGTGCATTCCTAGTGATCCACCACTCAGTGACCTGCACCTTCAGATTTCATTATTTATGAATCCTTTTCTTTTCGTAACATCGCTATATTTTCTTATTGTATTTATGAAATTTACTATAATTTCCTTGTCTCTTTTATGTGTTACTTAAACCATTGTGTGGCGACCAATGTGCATATTGTTCTTTGGCCCGGTCCCCTTATTTGGTCTCTAGGTTTTTTAATTGTTTGTAATGTTTTCGTGATCAGTAAAGCTAATATTTGTCATTCGCTAAGGTTAGATCCACACAGCAATTTGAAAATGCCACCCAAAATCCAATAGCATTTTCAAATTGCAGAACTGCTCCGTACCACCAGTTTTTGCGCAAAAAACGGCAGTCGGATTTTGGATTCCTGGCGGTCCAGAGCATTAGGGCTGCGGGAATCCAACGTCGGTCATGCGGAATATAGAACATGTTTTCTATTCTGCCAGTTGGTGTGTGTATCTATTACAATTGCCAGGTATACATAAAGCCTGATTGCATAGCATTTTGTGATTCTTACACTACCGTTCAAAAGTTTCCGGTCACTTAAAAATGTCCTTATTTTTGAAAGAAAAGCACAGCTTTTTCAATGAAGCTAACATTAAATGAATCAGAAATCCACTCTATACATTGTTAATGTGGTAAATGACTATTCTAGCTGCAAACGTCTGGCTGTTAATGCAATATGTACATAGGTGTATAGAGGCCCATTTCCAACAACCATCACTCCAGTGTTCTAATGATACATTGTGTTTGCTAACTGTGTAAGAAAGCTATTGGATATTTTGAAAACCCTTGTGCAGGTATGTTAGCACAGCTGAAAACAGTTATGCTGATTAGAGAAGCTATAAAACTGATCTTCCTTTGAGCTAGTTGAGAATCTGGAGCATTACATTTGATGGTTCGATTAAACTCACAAAATGACCAGAAAAAGAGAACTTTCATGTGAAACTCGACAGTCTATTCTTGTGCTGAGAGATGAAGGCTATTCCATGCGAGAAATTGCCAAGAAACTGAAGATTTCCTACAACGGTGTGTACTACTCCCTTCAGAGGATAGCAGAAATAGGCTCTAACCAGAGTAGAAAGAGAAGTGGGAGGCCCCGCTGCACAACTGAGCAACAAGACAAGTACATTAGAGTCTCTAGTTTGAGAAATCAATGCCTTACAGGTCCTCAACTGGCAGCTTCATTAAATAGTACCCGCAAAAACGCCAGTGTCAACATCTACAGTGAAGAGGCGACTCCGGGATGCTGGCCATCAGGGCAGAGTGGCAAAGAAAAAGCCATATCTGAGACTGGCTAATAAAAGGAAAAGATTAATATGGGCTAAAGAACACAGACATTGGAAAGAGGAAGATTGGAAAAAAGTGTTATGGAGAAACGAATCGAAGTTTGAAGTGTTTGGATCACACAGAAGAACATTTGTGAGATGCTGAAAGAGGGCCTGACGCCATCTGTCAAACATGGTGGAGGTCATGTGATGGCCTGGGGTTGGTGCTGGTGGAGGTAATGTGATGGTCTGGGGTTGCTTTGGTGCTGGTAAAGTGGGAGATTTGTACAAGGTAAAAGGGATTTTGAATAAGGAAGGCTATCACTCCATTTTGCAATGCCATGCCATACCCTGTGGGGGGCGCTTGATTGGAGCCAATTTCATCCTGCAACAGGACAATGACCCAAAACAACCTCCAAATTATGCAATAAAAATTTAGGAAAGAAGCAGGCAGCTGGTATTCTATCTGTAATGGAGTGGCCAGCGCAGTCACCAGATCTCAACCCCATTGAGCTGTTTTGTGAGCAGCTTGACCGTATGGTCACAAAAAAGTGCCCATCAAGCCAATCCGACTTGTGGGAGGGGCTTCTGGAAGCATGGGGGAAAATTTCTCCAGATTACCTCAGCAAATTAACAGCTAGAAGCCAAAGGTCTGCAATGCTGGGATTGCTGCAAAGGGAGCATACTGTGACGAAAGCAAAGTTTGAAGTAGAAAATTATTTCAAATAAAAATCATTATTTCTCACCTTGTCAATGTCTGGACTATATTTCTATTCATTTTGCAACTCATTTGATAAATAAAAATATGAGGGAAAACACAAAATTGTCTGGGTGACCCCAAACTTTTGAACGGTAGTGTAAATCCAAATACATTATTTTTAACAGTTAGAACCTGGTGGAACATCAAGATAAGGTTCAACAATGGCTGGATCATTAGGTTGCTTATGCCACCCGTTAGCACTGTATATACCGTAGAATAGTTTGACATGTTCCTTGCTGCTTGCATTAAAAATAGCATAGAAAAGTTCAAGATGAATGTCAATTGCTGTCATGGAAGACAGTAAAGCCAATGGAGAAACAGTTTGTCAAACATAAGTCGGTAAGGTCTGTCCTCTGAAAGTAGAATTTGGCAGGAGAAGTGCATGTAGTTTCTAAAAGGCATTTGGCTGATTAGATCAAATCTATTTTTATGTCTCCTTTGGCATTCAGTAAACAATAAAAGTACTGTAGAATTACAATAGAGCACTGGCTGCTGGTTTGCATTCAACTGTGTTATATAAATATAATTATATGTGTATATAATATATATATATAATATATATATATATATATATAAAACTGTCTTCAAGACAGCTCACTTTTACTTTTTACCTTGGTGTAAAGTATTGCCTTATATGGCCCCCTATCAAAGCATGATAGAGACCTTGAATCATACCAGTGCAATGACTTTCAGATGGTGACATCTGTGGATTTCTCCTGACGTGCCATTTTAAGGTAAAATACCACATTATTTTGTTGAGATATATTTATCTTTTTTGTTTTCTTAGTTTGAAACATAGCAAATCAGCAGACTGAAGTACCAGAGGCAACAACACTGTTTAATACTGTCGCTATTAGGCCACATTGGTTTTATATTACCCTGAACCGGTCACAAAAAAGGTAAAGAGAGATAAAGCTGATTATTTCTAATGCCCAATGATGGTTTGTAATGATACACAGTGATCCCTCAATGTGTAACGGCCTTTAGTATACAATATGTTCAGCATACAATGTCCCAGGAAAGACCATTGTATATTGATGTCCCAGACACTGATCCTGCCAATTATCATGAACGTTTTAATTGTAAAACATCTTGATAAGTGAAGTGCAGGCAGTGACTGATGGTCTAGTAGCGCCTCTCTGAAACATAGTGCAGTACTACATGTCCTGTACTGCTCTTTACATGTGCCAAGATGAGCGGCTCCTTTGAGCATCAGGTGAGAGCCCCACTTTCTTTTTTGGTACATTGAGTACAAAGTACATGACCCAAGGAAATTGCTGTCTTTAAAGTGGACCCATCACTTCCAGGGAAACCTCATGAGGAGACTAAACACCTCCTTAAATATGGTTCATTAGGAAAATCAAAGCATTTCACCTGTAATTCAATTTTTTTTTAAAAGCGCTGGCCCTTTAAGACAGGACTGAAGTTGAGTCACGTCGGCACCTCACAGTTTGATGGATCGCTATGTTGACAGCTCTGTGAAATGGCTTCTGAGCTGGAAGACTCCCCTGTGAAAGGGGGAGCCTACTTCATGTGTACATCGGTAAGCTCTGGGCTACTATTTCTGTGCTGGATCTTATAACATTAGCAGCAGTGTATTATAGATGCCTGCGTGTTATGGAGGAGAAGGCTGAAAGCAACAGGTAAACCCTGTTGGTCTATTTCCTCAGTGTGCTGTACCAGCTGCACTGTATGTAGTGAGAGACTAAGATTATCCTGTACAAGCAGCTACAGTTGAAGCCAGAAGTTTACATATCCTATATAAAAAGACACATATTCATGTTTTTCTCACTATCTTACATGAAATCGAAATAAACCTTCCCCATTTTAGGTCAATTAGGATTACCAAAATTATTTATATTTGCTAAATGCCAGAATAATGAGACAGAAAGCATTTTTTAAGGCATTTTTATTACAAAGTCAAAAGTTTCAATACATTTCATTAGTATTTGGTAGCATTGCACTTAAACGGTATGACTTGGGTCAAACGTTTTGGATATCCTTCCATAAGCTTCTCACAATAGTTGGTAGGAATTTTGACCTATTCCTCCTGACAGAACTGGTGTCACTGAGCCATGTTCATAGGTCGCCTTGCTCGCACCTGCCTTTTCAGCTTTGCCCATAAATTTTCAATAGGATTGAGATCAGGGCTTTATGATGGCCACTCTAAAATATTGACTTGGTTCTCCTTAAGCCACTTTGTAACCAGTTTGGCAGTAGCTTCAGGTCATTGTCCATTTGAAAGACCCATTTCCGCCCAAGCTTTAACTTCCTGGCTGATGTCTTGAGATGTTGCTTCAGTATTGCCCATAATCTTCTTTCCTCATGATGACATCTATTTTGCGAAGTGCACCAATCCCTCCTGCAGCAAAAAAAAAAACCCACAACATGATGCTGCCACCCCCGTGTTTCACTGTTGGGATGGTGTGCTTAGGCTTCCAAGCTACTTTCCTTTTCCTCCAAATGTTACAATGGTCATTATGGCCAAACAGTTCAATTTTATTTTCATCAGATCACGGGACATGTCTCCATAAATGTAGGTCTTTGTTCCTGTGTGCATTATTTCTGGCTTTTATATGTTTCTTTTGGAGTAATGGCTTCTTCCTGGCAGAGTGGCCTTTCAGCCCATGTTGATACAGTACTCTTTTCACTGTGGATAGTAACACAATCTTTCCAGCTTCTGCCAGCATCTTTACAAGGACTTTGCTTTTGTTCTTGGGTTGATATGCACATGTCGGATCAAAGCACGTTCATCTATGAGACACAGAACGCGTCTCCTTCCTGACCGGTATGATGGCTAAACATACCCATCTTGTTTGTACTTGCGAATAATTGTTTCTACTGATGAACGAGTCACTTTTAGGTATCTGGAAATTGCACCCAAGGATGATCCAAACATGTGCAAGTCCACAATTCTCTTCCTGATGTCTTGGCTGATTTCTTTAGACTTTCCCATGATGTTACACACAGAAGCAGTTTGTTTCTGGTGTGCTTTAAAAAAATCCAATGGTGTGTTTCTAATTAACTCAGATGTTGCCAATAAATCAGAAGCTTCCAAAGACATTACATCATCGTATAGGCTGTCCCAAATTGTATAAAGGCATAGTAATCCTAGTGTATGTAAACTTTTGACTTTGCAGAAAGTAATAAAAAATGTCTTAAATTCTCTCTCTCTCATTATTCTGGCATATAAACTTCTGGTTTCAACTGTATATCATCAGCTCCCCTGAACAGTTGGTATCTCCCACAGAAGGAATCCTACTAGATAATGTTTTCCTGTAATACTGAAAGAAATTCTCTGCTTTGCTAATAATATATTAGAGAAAAGTCTTATAATTTCAACTACTATAATTTTTTGTGTGTTTTTGTGGAGGTGATAGGTACTTTTTAAAGTAGGTATTGATATCTAGGTTTCAGCAGCTCTTTCTGATGGCTATATGAAAAAACTTGCTTTATCTGTATCAGTTATCGGTGTAACTTTTTTTTAATCTTCATGTTGCATTATGCTGGGTTATATTTTAGGGCCATCGAACAAATTAACAGTTTTCCATAGATATATGGTTTCAACAAACGATGATCATACCAGAACCATCTAGTATTATATTTTGAGGGACCACTGTATATGTATGTGTGTGTTGCAGATACAAAATTGTTAAAATAAATACAATAGAGGGAAATAAGAAAAATTCATACAGCTGTGACAAAAGTCAATGGGGAGAATATACAATATTTAAACTGGTATTTCATACGACAGTCTTACATGCAGCTCTGCTGGAATAAGTTGTGACAAACTTAATAAGACTCTATCAGTTCTCAATCTATAAGCACTAAAACTTAACTTTTTTATGTAAAACACTTAACCTCTATACACACTTTTTAAAAACCTGATTTCTAACCTCTCAATTTGTCTCAGACAAAATAGAGAGGTTAGAAATCAGGTTTTTAAAAAGTGTGTATAGAGGTTAAGTGTTGTACATAAAGAAAAGTTACGTTTTAGTTCTTTAAAGATTGAAAACTGATAGAGTTTAAGTTTGCCTATGGCGAAATAGTAAAAATAGTTATTAAAAGTCACTCTTTGTTCTCTTAGTAGATTCCCTTATTTTTGGGACTATTTGACAAATTTAATAAGAGGCACAGACAAATTGAGAGGCATGCACAAATGTAAATGGAGGCCTGCTATAATTTTTTTTTTCTACTGGAGGGGTTGTAATTCAAATTCTAATATTCTCAGTACTGTACTCACCGGTGGTGGCAAACTGCAGTTGAGGCACCGGTATTACATTTGTAATACTTCTTTGAAAAATTACCAGTTTTTTTTTTTACTGTGCGCGCTCCCATCTGCGACCTGGGCGGGACATGCCGCTCGGCCGAACGCCAGTAACACAGTAGCAGGGTGTAACCCGACCTGGGCTTCAACTCCATTGCTAGGCACATGTAAAACAGCCCGTTCTCATTAACCATAGCACTTTGATAATGGTAACCAAGGACAGACATGCTTATATTTTGTTTCCCCTCATTTTAAACTGATCTTTGTAGTGAGACAACCCTTTTAATAAAAGCAAATTCAGGCATAAATTCATATTAAGTACACATGACTTGGTGCCAAACTCATTTTTGCTTTTCCAGGGTACTACACATTACGACTCAATGATGTTTTGTCCAGTGCTCAGTGTCTGGGGACTTGATCATGCAGTGTTTGGTACCTATGACTGTAGTAGAGTTGAGCTTATTCCCTAGTTGTCTAGTAGTATAGGGTTTGCCAATACCCAAGAACCTGAACTCTCATGGCTCAGAGTTATGTGCAGAGTTCTTGCTCATTCTTTAATGCTATTTGCTTGGCATCACAGTGATTTACTGTCCTGTGCCTGGTGACTAGTATGCAATATACTTTCTTCGATGAATCAGTGATCTACAGTAGTGTATTCACTACTGAATTAGGTATTTCATTTCGTATCTGATGATCAATTCATTTGACCTTAACACTGGTCGTACAGTGGTATAATAATAACATCCCTGGTGGCCCAGAGGTTTTAATAATATTTCTGGTTGTTCAGTGGTTAGGTATTTTTTTATTTTTGCAGTGAAAATGTGTAAAGAGCCTTATTTGTATATACAGCTTTGATTAGTATGTTTGCTGCCTGTTACGATGTGTTAAATATGAAAAGCAATTACAGGTCGATTATATACATCCCTCATTGTGGACCAGTGACCTTAATTGCTAATCGGTAATCATTGGCTATCTATGTTAACCAACAGCTAGATATTACCAACTATTAAATTCTTAGGGGCTGGCCAGAAAACCAAATGACACCCTGCAGTCTCATGGTGGGAGGAGGTGATCATGTAAGAGAGGGTCCTGTCCTGTCTTAACAACTTAGATGCCACAGTCCATTCACAGCAGGGTTATCTGTTGAGTACAGCTGATAATCACCCTCAGAGGCCAGTATCGGAGTTAGGGCTTGTTCACACGACGTTTCGGATCCGTTTTGAATGCGTTTAACGGATCCGTTTTTAACCTGCGAAAACTGGATGCAAACTGCATCCAAAAAGCGGATCCAGAAAACGCAACAGCTGATCCTTTTTTGGATGCGTATTGGATGCGTTTTGCATGCGTTTTACGGATCCGTTTTTGGATAAGTTTTTTCAATGCTTTATTTAAAACAACCTATCAAACTGCAATTTAAATATAATATAACCTATCAATGACCAAGAAAAAAAAATTTTTTTTACCTAGTGTCAGTCAGCTGTACATACACCTATGATTTTAGAACCCGCCCTCCCCCTATCTTTTTTTTTTTTTTAAATCAACCAATAGTTTTCAAACCCACCCCATGTAAATTAATTAATAACAATCATGTATAAACTAAATAATTTCTAAACAAAATATTTATAAATTAAATATATATTTAGTATACATATATATATTTATGTACATATATAAATGTACATTTATATACTATTATACACATTTATAATATTATATACATTTAAACTTTTGTATAGCATTTATATATATATATATATATAGTAAATATACTATTATATACATTTATATATATATATTTACATACATTTATAAACTAAATATAAGCCAAACATAATATTAAAATTTTATTTTAATTTAAATCCAATGCGTTTTACGGATGCGTTTTTGGCATCGAAAACGGATCTAAAACGCACCCAAATGTATGCTGCGCTTTTGCATCCGCTTTCGGGATGCCAAAAGCGCACTCCATATTTCCTATGGGATTTCTCTTGCGTAAAACGCAAGAAGAATTGACATGTCAATTCTTAAAACGGATCCGAAAAGCGCATCGCGAAAAGCGCATCGCAATCACCGTG
Source organism: Phyllomedusa bahiana (assembly GCA_025379985.1). NCBI lineage: Eukaryota > Metazoa > Chordata > Amphibia > Anura > Hylidae > Phyllomedusa > Phyllomedusa bahiana. Next base: position 67,124 of record JAODAL010009744.1, on the reverse strand, counting down.
TGTGAACAGCGATGCGCTTTTTGCCATTGAAAGCAATGTTAATCACACTGACAATTGTTAGATCCGTTTTACGGATCCGTAAAAACGGATCCGTAAAACGGATCACAAAAACGTCGTGTGAACAAGCCCTTATCTCTCATCATGTCTGGATAGAGGACATCAACTGTAATTAACAGCCGGCACCAGCTGTATGTGAAGTGGGCTTAGGTCTTGAGCTTGTTTTGTTCTCCCCTAACAATGCAATGATATGATATTTAAAGAGGTATTCCCATCTCATTGATTAGATTTAAAGGGAATGTGTAATCAAAAAATTACTTATTGTTTAACTCACATTTTTATGTTAAACACATTTTTCTAGGAATTTTTGGTTATGTTCTTTTTTAATTTTCCATATCACTTTCAATATTTATTAATAATTCTTAATAATTCTTAAGCAGTTTTTACTTTGGCCACTAAGCCTAATAATTGTTTGACACTTCCTGTTCTGTAGAGGGAGATTTTCAGTGTCTGCTTATTATCAGTAAATAATGTGTACAGATAACACAGAATCCACCAGTCACAAGAGGAGATGTCACAGCTCCCACTCTCCCCTCTGCCTGCAGAGTGATTTCTTCCTAGGTCACACAGCATGACTAGAAAACTCTCCTATACAAGTCTATGGGACAGAACTTCTTTAAGAATCCTATGTGCTTTGAAGCTGCTGTAAAGTATCTCTCTGACTGCTGTTAAAGCAGTGCAAGCAAGAATGTCTTCCCCACAGTCATGTATAGACAGCCGAATTGAGAAATCTACAATCAGGAAATAAAAATGGCTGAGAGGAAAAGAATATGGATCAGTGTCTTGATTTAATAAGTAAAAAAAAAAAGTTGGCAACAAATTCCCTTTAAATATGGCAAAGGTAAATAAAGATTAACACCTTTCTGTTCTGATTGTGCTTCATTTAAGAGTCACAGCAGTTCTTATCTACTAGGTTTCCTAGGCTGCTGACCACTACTGTCTGCTCTAGCAGCCCTGGCCAGATGGTGATGTAGCTACCTGCTGTGTCTTATCAGCAGCACAGGAGGTTATCTTCTTACTGTCAAACGTAAACACTTCAGAGCTCTGTACCCTTGTGCCCTGCTATTAAGACCCCTCTATCTCCAATGTGTCTCTAACAGTTAGAAAAAGCAGAGCTGATGTGTCAATCACTACTATAGACCTACCCACAGCCTGAACAGGAAACAGGAGCCTGAAGCTGGATGTGAAGAGCAGGCTCTTTAAAACAGCCTAATGGAAAAAGCACTTTAATGAATGATGGTACTCAGTGGAAGGGGATTTACTAATCCTGTCTAATACTTGAACAATGTAAACTTTGACTAGACAGTTTAAAGATGTATTAAAACTAACACAGTAAATTATGTTGCATAATAAATTTAGCAAATTCTGAAACACTGTTTTCTAAGTCATCTGTTAATAGCTGTTGTATCATTGTTGCATGTGATGCGTTTCCTTGCCCATTTGTCACCTAACCCCACCCTTTTGTCAGACAGTGTGTAAAATGTGTCTCAAACATGTAATAATTGTGGTGCAAGACACATGCCAGAATTGTGGTGCATTTGGAATAGTAGATTAGCTCGAGTATCTTTTCATGAACCAGTGACCTTTTTATTCCTAAATACAAAACAACTATTTAGTTTAGAAATTTAAAACCAAACACCAATATCTGTGCACCATGGTACAAAAAGGTTCTTCGGCCTTTTATTTTCTCCATAGATGGGGTACTTGTTTCTTCAACAGGAATTACTACATTACTTTCTCAGTGTGTTTTCTCAGCATTATGCATTTATTTATTTTTTGGGCTTTTGGATTTTAGAAACAAAGACCTAAAATGCATATATACATAAAAATTATGTTTCTTAAATCTACATGATTACTGTTGTTTTTAACTTTAACGCGGTAGGTGGGTTCCCAAAACTGAAAGTTTTCATATGTGAAATATTATAATTTAGCATAATTTAATGTGAAATCTAATTTTTGGGTGCATTGTGCCCATTCAGTAAGACATGAGAAACATATGGTAATCATTTTGTAATACTTAATATTTCAGTAGTACTCCTGCTAATGGCCAGACGGAGACCTAAGATAGAAGACGTTCACTCTTCTCTACATTGCCCATAATGCAGCTCAAGGGATGTTGGGAGACAATAAAACAGGAACATTTCCAACCAACCACCATGTTCATTTTCATTTTAAGATATGATTATGAAAAAGAAGAGTGAAAAAGTCCCTCATTTTGGATTGCCACAAGCTAAAGACTTCAATCTCAATCAGTAGTCAACTGACAAAATAAAATTATTTTAGTAATAATTTTCTCATCATGCAGTTTTACAGTGCCACAGCCAGCTTTAGACTCACACATCTTGTTAAGGCTGTGGGCGGGTCTTTAGCAGTGATTGACACGTTAGCTCTGCTGTCCCTAGCTCTTCCTGTAACACTTTATAAATTTATTGCAGTCATATCAGTGTATTACACAAATTGCAAAGCTCTAAAGAGTGTTTAATTAGCTAAAGAAGCTTTTAAAGTCCATAGCTAGAGATAAGACTCTGCAGGAGGTGATGGACTGAGTGACTGATGGCAGCTTAGAGCAATGAGAGATAAAAGAGAGCAGGGAGGTAGAGTGAGATGGTCATAAACAATGAAACCTGTGTGCTCTAAGAGGAGATAAAATCTTATTTATTTCCTGATCAAGGAAAAATCAACAAAGCAATGTATTTAGAAAAATACTTCAATTACCTGTCTCTTAATATTAAAAGCTAATTATTGTAGTGATAAGACCCCTTTAAGAACTGTAGTCTAGGATATTATGTACCCTACTATTGAAATCCCCCCTCTGAAGGACTTGGGAACACCACTGGAAAGCCAAGGAACTCAATTTTTAGTAGATAGTAGCCGTATCCAACTCTTCTTTAAGAACATCTCTGACAGGAAGCACCTCCAGAGTAAAGTGAATCTGCTGCTGGAATCTCCACAGCGTTACCTACTTTCTTGAGCAAGAGGTGACAGGCTAATGCCGACTCCAGAGACTCTGACACCGGATGCAAGCTGATGAACTGTCGGTAACTATACACCGTCGTTTCTATTAACTTTACTCTGGAGGTACTCCGCGCTTGAGACACCGAGCTGATGAACTACGGTGAACACCTGGATAGGTGAATCTCGTAGCGTCTATATCCATCTTGCACCGGAAAGATTAGGCTTGTGCCGACCTTTGGGACTGAGAGAGCCGAAGTGGTGTCTGCTACTAATGATAACTTGTGAGCATGTCTCTGGATGTTGAGCCTTTCTTTGCTAGGAACGCTGTGTGGAGAGATATATTCCAAAGATTTTAGTCTTGTGAATACTAATGTATACTATATGCTTGATACAAAGAGGATCGGATTTCTAAGAGTGGAGAAAGATCCTTTTACAAGTTTTGATACAAATAAAATAAGTTGTTCTTAAAGAAGACTTGGATACGGCTACTATCTACTAAAAATTCAGTTTGTCCCAGGTGGGGTCCTGGAAGTGCCGTGGTGAAACTTTTAGTATATAGTGCTATTAATAGAAACAGCCAAGGAACTCCCCTGAAATTCCCATTTTTGGATGGGGTACGCATAAACCCTGCCTCTCATGAAGTGATTGCTAGGAGATTCAGAGTAAAACTGGTGACATGGGAAAGCATATCTTTAAAGAGGTATTCTCACCACATTGATTAGCTTTAAACATGAGGCAACTGTTCTGATTTTGCGTCCTGTCAGAGATAGAGCATTTCTTATTTCCTGCTCTTGTACACAAGCTTTCCTAGGTTACTGACTATGGAGTAAAGATTTTAAACTTATAATAGGGTATATTTCGGTATAATATATATTTTATTTGTGGGAATAAAAGATGGGGAGTCTACACTGGTTCTCATAGGCAAAAGTCTTAGAAAGCAACAGATCTCATGTAGGTGCTAAGTTGGATAGGAAAGAATAGGTATCTACAATAACATTGTAAAACTCTTTATGACAATTTTTTTACAAGAGGGAGATGCACAGTTGGGAAAAGCACACCTGGGAAACTGAGCGAAGAGCCAAATCTGACCATAAAAAGTTTCTTGTGATCATAAAGGTTTAGACTGATTTCATGAAGGCTTTAGGGGGAGGACACCTGTATGGTCAAGGGAAAGGGTATAAAAGACACAAGCAAGAAAACTTAGGGGGAAGACACATTTGGGGAGTCGACTTGGTGGACCCTTGGCCAGAGACAGACACTATAACATTATTGTATGTTCAAAGAATTGTAACTATTATTGGTATTGGTTGTTTTAGTATCTCTGTAATATTCCTACATACACTCACTCTTTTTTCTATATATATATATTTATGGATAGATGTTTAGATGTGATATTTATTTGGGTGGTGAGATCACTCCCTTGTTTCTTACTGACAAACTTTAACAATTTAGAGCCCTGTAATCTTCTACCCTGCTGCTGAAACCTCTCCGTTACCAATGTCCTTCTAAAAGGCTCTTCTAGGAATAGCAAAGCTGATGTGCCCATCACTGCTATAGAACCACTCCCAGCCTAACCAGGATGTGGGAGCCTGAAACTGGCTGTAAAGAGAAGACTCGGTGAAACAGCCTGATGAGGAAATCCCTTTAAGTAGGAATTATGAGGTATTAATAAGGAAATATATTTTGGTCCTACAAAATGAAACTTAATGGGTTTGTTCACTTTGGACTAGCACTTCACTTACTGTAGAAGCCCCTCGAAATAACCCGAATACATGGGACCCTGCTGCTGAAAGCCCTAATTATGATCTGGAATCTTAGGGGTCCTTCAAACGGCTTATTTCGGCGCGGATTGGCGCCGTATTGCGCGCCGGATTTGCGCTGCAGTACGGCACCAATCCGTCGCAGTAATTACGGTAATCCACCGTTCTCATAGAGTACAGTGGATTCCGTCGCTCCTCCCCGCTCTGCGAATCCGCCGCGGGGGGCGAAAGTGACATGAACCCATTACCCAAGTGCAATCCGCGCCGTGGATAATGCATTGTCTATGGGGCCGGCGAGCAGCGCCCCCGCCCCACCCCCGCCCCTTATTCAAGCCGGAATTGCAAGCGCAATCCGGCTCGCAATTCCGTCTGGAATAAGCCGTGTGAACCGGGGCTTTGGGGAAACCCAGCTACAAGGGTTCCTCTACAGCACCACCAGAGAGGCCTATTGAAGTTAGTGGGTTGCCTGTATAGTGTGATTTTCCTAGTAGAGACACTTTTTGTTACCACACTGTACCAGTTGGTTGCCCAAACTGCTGTTTCTAAAGAGCTGAAATTCCTAGCCAAGAATATTTAAATTTGAGATTACAGACAAGTAAAACTATTTGGTTAGTTTGGATAAGGCCAGATATGATGGATATTTTTCACCATATATTTTGCTGGAAATCAGAGACAAATCTGTGCCAAAGGCCATAGATTTCATCCTATGCATTTCACTTGATTAAAGATTTGACCAGTCTCTTTTCTACAACCACCCCTTTTCCTCCTTCTCTTTATTATGTACATTCAGTAGCAAATCAACATCTAGAACCCTCCAGGTTTATTGTAGGCGTCCCTTTAATTCTGCTATGATGTCACACAGAAATATCTGCATGGATTTCATGTAACAACATTAATAATAGCCTGCCGTGTGCTTGCTTCCAGTCATATGCTTATTACATAAGAACCAAGCTTTCACTGTATACATCCCAGTGGGTGAATGCTCCAGTAAAAAAAATAATAAATCTGCAATGCAATTAATAGACTGCATATTAGAAAATCAAAACATGAAACTACATCAATATATCCAGCATTTTCTATCAAGTTATTTCTGTGAAGGATAGTCAGCCATTAAAATAACTGAAAAGGAACTGTACTACTTTTAAAAACTTTCTAATTAAAGGGGTATTCCTGTTTCATTGATAACCTGTCATGATTGTGCCCGACAGACCCCCGGCTTTTGGCTATGGTTGCCGGCCACGGCCGATACGACTTAAACCATGGTTTATTAGTTAATTCTGTGTATTTCTACTACTAGTGTGAACTCCATCCTGTAGCTCTGTATGCTTAATTGATTCCTGTGTATACAATACACAAAAAACACCCAAAAACCTACATCCTGTAGGTGTTCACATGATCGAAATAACCTGTAGAATAAATCTAACAAGTATTAATTGTGAAATGTGAATGGTGTAAAAAATAATTTAAAAAAACAAAAAAATTGTTTAAAAATTTAAAAATTCTGCAATAATTTATAAGTGAACTTATACCATTCCCTCAAAAAGTACAACTTGTCCTGAATAAAACAAGCCCTCATACAACCGCGTCATTTAAAAAATAAAAAAGTTATGACTGTTGAAATGCAAGGGGACAGAAATGAAAATATGTGCTGGTAATTACCGTATATACTCGAGTATAAGCCGACCCGAGTATAAGCCGAGGCACCTACTTTTGCCTCAAAAACCGGGAAAGCTTATTGACTCGAGTATAAGCCTAGGGTAGAAAATGCAGCGGCTACTGGTAAATTTTAAAAATAAAAACATATACCAATAAAATTACATAGGCAGTTTAATATCCCCCATTACTAGATATAGGCAGTTTAATGTCCCCCATAGGCAGTTTAATGTTCCCCATAGGCAAGTATAGGCAGTTTAATGTCCCCCAATAGGCAGATATAGACTGGTATAGGCAGTTTAATGTCCCCCATAGGCAGGTTATAGGCATGCATAGGCAGTTTAATGTCCCCCATAGGCTGGTATAGGCAGGTATAGGTCCTCATAGGCAGGCTATAGGCAGTTATAGTTCGTTATAGGCTGGTATAGGTCCCCCTAGGCAGGTCTAGGCAGGTATAGGTCCCCCTAGCAGATATAGGCAGGCTATAGGCAGGTATGGGGAGGCTATAGGTCCCCCTAGCAGGTATAGGCAGGTATGGGCAGGCTATAGGCAGGCTATAGGTCCCCCTAGCAGGTATAGGAAGGCTATAGGCAGGTACGGGCAGGCTATAGGCAGGTACGGGCAGGCTATAGGCAGGTATGGGCAGGTATAGGCAGGCTAATAGGCGGTATAGGCAGGCTATAGGCAGGTATGGGCAGGTATAGGCAGGCTATAGGCTGGTATAGGCAGGTATGGGCAGGTATAGGCAGGCTATAAGCAGGTATGGGCAGGTATATGCAGGCTATTGGTCCCCCTAGCATATAGGTTATAGGCTATAGGCAGGTATAGGTATGGTTTTAAAACAAAAAAAACCACTTAACTGCCTCCCCGCTGCTCCGTCTCCCTTGCCGCTCCGCCTCCTCACTGTCCGGCCTCCTGCGCACTCTCCTTCCTCTTGCCGGCACAAGCGGGTAATGTCATCAGGCCGCGCACGCAGCGTGATGACACACGCTGCCTGTGCCGGAGACTCCGGGCGGCTGCGAGTCTGCGGCCGCCCGGAGTCCACTGCGGAGCACGGAGCGCTCGCTCTCTGCCCCGCAGTGGTATCCCTTTCCCACCTTATGGCTCCGGAGGAGTCGCATATAGGTGAAGGGATCGCTGACAGTGGCCGGACCACAGCAGCGCCGGACACTGTGCGCTCACTCGGCCTTCAGTTATATGCGCTCCCTGAGGAGCCGCATATAGCTGAAGCGTCCCTGTCAGCACTCGGGCCATCGCAGCGCACGAGCGCCGACAGTGACTCGAGTATAAGCCGAGGGGGGATTTTTCAGCACATTTTTTGTGCTGAAAAACTCGGCTTATATTCGAGTATATATGGTAAGTACTTTTCATTTGGCTTAAAGGGAATGTGTCATCAAAAAATGAGTCCCTGCTTAAGTCCCAGTTTTATGTTAAACACATTTTTTTAGGATTTTTTTTAATTTTTCATATCACTTTCAATATTTTTTAATAATTCTTAAGTCTTGCAGTTTTCACTTTGTCCACTAGGCCTTGTTTGCACTGCTTTAACAGCAGTCAGAGAGAAGCTTTACAGTAGCTTCATGCACATAGGAGACTTAAGACTGACTCAGTCCCATTGACTTCTATAGGAGAGTTTTCTAATCATGCTCTGTGACCTGGGAAGAAAGTGTGCAGGGAGGTGAAAGGGTGAACTGTAACTATCTCCTCTTGTGACTGTTGGATCCTGTGTTATCTATTCACACTGGTCTCTCCATTCAGTTTGACCCCCTTTGTGCTGATAATGAGCAGACAACTGAGAATCTTTCTGTACAGAACAGGAAGTGTCAGACTATTACTAGGCTTAGTGACCAAAGTGAAAACTGCAGGACTTAAGAATTATTAAAAAATATTGAAAGTGATATGGAAAATAAGAAAAAATAAAATTCTTAAAAAGTGTGTTGAACATAAAAATGTGAGTTAAACAATAAGTCATTTTTGATGACACATTCCCTTTAAAGGGTTAAACTTCCTTTATTACTGTGCATTTCGACCCCCCAAAAAAAACACACCAAAAAAAAAAAATAGTTTCAACTAGACAGCTTGCTTATTCTGTTGATAATTCATGTCCACTTTACAAAAACAATAATCTACAGAATTCTCCTGTGCTCTTTTCAGTTCCTCAATATGAATTTCCAAAAAAGCAGATGTACTTGCAGCCTTATTTATCACTTGAGATAAGGGACTTTGGTAACATCTTGTGGCCCAGTTTTTTTTTTTTCCTTTTCATTTTACCAGCCTCAGGGAGTTGTTCCCTTTGCTTGTAAACAACATCTGTGCCTTGAAATTTGCATCTTTGTTTTACCACATTTTTCAGAACCCACTTGGTGATGAAAATGACAGACATAAATAATAAAGAAACATAAACTTAATGAGTGAAGTTGACAGATAAAGTGGTAGAAGCGACAGAGAAGGGAGATGAGTCACACAGTGTCTGGTGTGTTGAAGAGCACAAGGAGCAATGGGCCGTTCACCTTACAGTCAAGGTTGTTGATATAAAACTTTTTCAATGAATATTTTTACATCATGCATCAAAGGGAACCTGTCACATTGAATATGCTATCTGATCTGCAGACAGCAGTTATAGAGCAGGAAGAGCTGGGCAGACTGATAGATGGTTGTGTAAGGAAACATTCAGTAGTCCTTGGAGTTTATTCATTATCCTTACTGCTTATTCTGGGTTAAAGAGTCCAGTGGGCAGTCTCATCAGTGATTGACAGCCTTCCTTGTTTAAGTGTGCATACTGGGATACCAGTCAGTCATTGATAAGACTGCCCACTGGACCCCTTAATACCAGAATAAGCATTACATCAAATGAATAATTGACAGGGTCTGCTGAATCTTTGCAAACAAAACTATGTATCAATCTGCTTAGCTCCTCTCACTGTACAACATTTTGCCCGCAGATCACATGTTCACTATGACAGGTTCCCTTTAAAGGGGTTTTGCCGCTATCTCATTTCATACCTCCTGCATCCAGCTCTTCAGCTCTGTGTGCTCAGAAGGCGGCGTGTGTGATTTGTTTGAATAACATATCATGTGACCCTGCAGGATGACATCACCAAGCCTGTCCTCTCTGTAGAAAGAAATGTCTGTTTATGTATAGAATTGTAAGTAGCTGCACAGTAGCTCAGAGGTAACATTTCTGCTTTATAGCACAAGGATCCTTGGTTCAAATCCCTGCAGGAACGTAACCTGTGGATTTTTTTCCTCTTTATCAATGCACAGACCTGATTGAGGTTTCTTTTTTTATTAGCTCTGTTTGACTTATTACTAACTAGTCCAAAGGACAGGAGTAGAATGACAGCACCCGGGGTTTGAACACTCAGTACCTACCTGAGAAGAGTGGTGATGTCTGAGCATGCCTGACCAGGACTGAGGAGCTCACAGCCCTGGTCGTATCCCCTGGAGACGAGCTGTAAACAATGGATCACTAAAGGAGCAGCTAAAACAAAAACGGTCCAGAATTTTTAATAATGATGAAGGATGAAAATGTTTATTTTTTAATTTTCAAACTTTCCACGTAAATTTTACTTTGTGGCAAAACCCCTTTAAGTGTGCATACTGGGATACCGGTCAGTGATTGATAAGACCGCCCACTGGACTCCTTAATACCAAAATAAGCATTGCATCAAATGAATGATTTACAGGGTCTACTGAATCTTAACAAACAAAACTATGTATCAGTCTGATCAGCTCCTCTCACTCTACAACATTTTGCCCACAGATCACATGTTCACTATGACTGGTTCACTTTAAAGGTGTTTTGCCAAAATCTAATTTCATGCCTCCTGTAGCCAGCTCTTCAGCTCTGTGTGCTCAGAAGGCGGCGTGTGTGGTTTGTTTGAATAACATATCATGTGACCCTGCAGGATGACATCACCAAGCCTGTCCTCTCTGTAGTGAAAAAAGGTCTGTTTATGTGTAGAATTGTAATAGCAAACATTGTAGCTCAAGTAACATTTTTTTGTTTAAAAAGCACAAGAATCCTTGGTTCAAAATCCCTGCAGAACGTAACCTGTGGATTTTTTTCCTCTTTATCAATGCAAAAGACCTCATTGAGGTTTCTTTTTTTTTTTTTTGCACTGTTTGAATTATTACTAACTAGTCCAAAGGACAGGAGTAGAATGACAGCACCCGGGGTTTGAACACTCAGTAGCTACCTGAGAAGAGAAGTGATATCTGAGCAAGTGCGACCAGGAGCGAGGAGCTCACAGCCCTGGTCATATCCCCTGGAGATGAGCTGTAAACAATGGATCACTAAAGGAGCAGCTAAAACAAAAACGGTGCAGAATTTTTAATAATGATGAAGGGTGAAAATTTTTTATTATTTAATTTTCAAAATTTCCACGTCAATTTTACTTTGTGGCAAAACCCCTTTAAGTGTGCATACTGGGATACCGTTCAGTCATTGATAAGACCACCCACTGGACTCCTTAATACCAGAATAAGCATTACATCAAATGAATAATTTACAGGGTCTGCTGAATCTTACCAAACAAAACTATGTATCAATCTGCTTAGCTCCTCCACTGTACAACATTTTGCCCACAGATAACATGTTCACTATGACAGGTTCCCTTTAAGTTTCATGTCAAATATATACTGTGGCTTGACAACTCAATACAAGAAAACAGCATGAGAGTTTACCTGATAAGTTATTTGCTTAGTAGTTTGAAGCAACTTGTTCTCCATAGATTTCTTACCCATAGATATAGAGATTTATGAAATTCATTATTTCTTGATTTTATGTGGCAGATAATATCCCCCATGGATTTTGAAACAAATCCAGAATAAATGTGTCAAAAGTTGCATGTGGCACATGGAGATTTTGGCACAGATCCACATATGTTACATATGAATTGTTACATATAATGACATAGTTAAAAGGTTACATAGTCTGTTAGTGAATTCACCATGACAGGTTCCTCTGGCAGAAAGTTTCACAGTCTCACTGCTCTTACAGTAAAGAATCTCTTTCTTTGTTTATGTAGAAACTTTCTTTCCTCTAGTGGTAGAAGATGCCCCTTATTCTGGATGCAGTCCTGGGTATAAATAGATCTTGGGAGAGATCTCTATGTTGACCTGTAAAATATTTAAACATATTTATTACGTCCCCCCGAAGTCATCTTTTCTCTAGACTAAATAACCCTAATCTTGCTAATCTTATAGCAGTCCACCCAGTCCTTTATTATTTTTTTTTGCCTGCCTTTGTACCTTTCAACCTCTACAAAAGTCTTTTCCGTGCACTGGTTTCCCAGAACAATACACAATATTCCATGTGTGGTCCCAACCAGTGACTTGTAAATGGGAGAATAATGTTCTCATCATGTGCATCTATGCCCCTTTTAATACATCCCATGGTCCTATTTGCTTTGGCTGCTGCTGCCTGACACTGGCTGCTACAATTAAAAGGATGTTATCGTTTGAACTGTTCATGCTCTTTAGCTGATTCTATGATATTGAGTTTGAAATCCAGGGGCGAGTCTCTCCTCTCAGCAGGCATGTCTCTCCTGCCAGGAGGCGTGTCTCCCCTCACTGAAGCTGTGACATTATCATTCTGTGTGAGGCACATTTTCACTCTGCACAGCAAGAAGAAAGATAATAACAGTGCAGGGCTTCTACAATCAGGAAACAGCACAATTGTGTGTCGATCCCTGCCTCTCCTGCATGGGAAAGGGAGATCTGTGCCATTCATAGAAAGCTGTAAAAAATTTCTCCAGCTGTAGAGAGAAGAAAGAGTGCTCATCTAGATTGAATGCACCTGTGTTATGTAAAACAGCCTTACAAAATAAGATGATAGGGAGAGATACAGTGACATGTGGACTCAGACAGAGAGGGGGGGGGAGTCTCGGGAGCCAGAAATAACAGTGAAGGGGGGGATGATGTCACCCAGCTGGAGGAAGACAAAACCCCTGCTTTCTAGAGTTTAGAAGCGAGAGCAGAAATGAAATCAGCCAAACTAAAGAACGAAAACTCCCCTTTAATACAGGGGATTTCTAATACTTTTAAGAACCCATTGACTGAAACAAAAAAGGGGAAAAAACAGACCTCACCCAACCTGGTGTCAGCTGCTTTGGTGTTCTCCACTGTTCCCCCCCAATGACTCACCGATGGTCACTCACTTTTCAGTGAGCTAATTACTGTCTTCATCCCTTTTGTGTCTGTGAGTATGGCTCCTACCTGCTGAGGCCAGTGACTTGTTGCAGCATCATGTGAACAATGTACACAATGTCATCCTTGGCAGAAAACAGCTGAGGATTGGCGACGATCTAATAGACAACTACTGTTTCTTTTTTTATTTGAAGACACTGGGGGACTGATGAATGAGTTTTTCAAGCTACTGGAAAATGTATTTTGAGTATTATCAAATGTTAAAGTTCTTTACCTTTATTTGTTGTGGTATCATAATTTTAGGTTTGTTATGGTCATTAGGCTATTGGTGGATTTGTGATCATTTTTTCCCAATATTCTACCTTTTTTGTGCTACAATTTACATTTCAAATATCCACATTTTTGAGCAATGAAAAAATGCCCATTTAAAAATTATTTAATCATGCAAAACCTTTTTAAACCCCTTTAAAGGGCCCCACTTGAAATTAACCCCCAAAAACCCCACATTTTGGGCGGGCCCCGCCCTGAAGAAAAAATTTAAGGGAAGAAAAATTTTTCACCGGGAAAAATTTAAAGAAAAAAAAATTTTAAAACCCTTCAAAAATTGAATATAAAATTGGATTTTTTTTTTAAAATGTTTTTTGCAAAAATATTTTAATTTTAATGGAATTTCCCGGGTTTGGGAGGTCCCCAATATAGAACCCATGGGCTCAAACTTTAAAAGAACAAATTTTCTACCCCGTTTTCCCTTTTTCATACACTTTAATATCTGAAAATTTTGGGCCTGAAAAAAAAATTTACATTTCCCCATTAGGTTCAATTTTTTTTTTTATGAAACGGGGAAATGCCGGGGTTTCCCCCCAAGTGTTTGGAAAATTTTCAGCAAGAAAAATTAAATTGTTTTCTTTTATATTATAAAATTATGGTGGAAAATTTAAAAAGGGGGTTTTTGTCCATACAAAAAACATATCCAAATTTGATGGGGAAAATTTAAAAAAAAAGTTTTTTGTTTTGGGGTTTCATTAAAAAAATCATTTAAAGTAACAGATTATGCCCTTAATTTGCTTGCCCCCCTAGAGCAATTTCGGGCACCCAAGGGTTTTGGGGGAAAAATGCCCTTTGCTGTGTTTTTTGGCTGCCTGATATTTCCCAAAAAAAGCCTTTTGGGGGAAAAAAAGCCCCCCTGTGTTTTGGGGATTGGCGCCTGAAACTCCTGGTCTTACCCCCCTTGGTTTGGGGTTAAAAGGGAAAAAGTGAAACAGCTTTCTGTTTTTAAAAAAAGGGCTTTTGAGCCCCCTTTATGCTCATCTCCCAGCTTAGGGGTAAAGGGAAATTCCGGGGAAAAATTCCCGGGAATTTCAGCTGCAAGTTTTTCCACCCCTTCCCCCATATAAAAAAACCCTTTAAATACATTTCCCCCCCCAAACCCCATAAAAACACAGTCTTTTTAACCCCGCCTGAAAAAAATTTGGGGGGAGGAAAAAGGGCTTTTCAAAATTTTGTTTTTCATTTCAGGCGGTTTTTCTGCGGGTTTGTTCTGGTTACAAGGATTTTGGGTGGAGGGAAGGGGGGCCCACTCTGCAGAAAATAACGGACCATTGAAAGGAACCCCTGCAGGGGCTTTGGACATCCCCCCCTTCCCACTGCTCACACAGAATAAAGGATGCCACCATTTCCTTCATTTTGGGGGGGAAAAACCTGTTTACAAAGGAAAGAGAGAAATCCCCCCGGGGAATTTAAAAGCTGTAAGAAAACAAAAAACGGGCTAAAGGGTCTGCAAAACAAGTGATTGAGAAAACCTTTTTAAAGGTTTTTTTTAATTTTGTCCCTTGGCTTTTGGGACCCATTGCTTTCGGGTGTAAAATCCCGGGCCTTGGGACCAAAAAGAAAGGGTTTTTTTCCCCATAAAAAAATTTTATGGATATTATTAAAAAGTAACAAAGAGGGGGTAGCCACTTGATGCAGAAGGGTTGCAAAAATTTTATTTTTTCAAAAAAACCCCTTTTAAATATAATTTGAAGGGTTTGGGTTGCTTTTTGAAAGGGCCATCATGTTTGTTTTCAATTTAAAGGGGAAAGTTGAAAAAAAAATAATTCACAAAAAAATTTTTCCTTTTTATAGGGCCCTTACAAAAGGCTTTTCGTTTTCGGGGAAAATTCCCCCATTGTTTTGGACATTAATGTAGGGGAGTTTTTACTTAGACGGGTTTGTTTACAAAAAAGGCTCAAAAAAATTTTAGGGAAAAATGTGCAAATTTTGGGGGAAACCTGAAGAGTTGAAATTGGGGCCCAAACCAATCTAAATTTTTTTGAGGTTTTTGTTGCTAAAAAGAATTTTTTAAAACTTAAAAAAAAAAAAAAAAATTTTTGGGTTCAGGGCCCAAAAAACCGAATCCCCTGTTTTTTGGACTAGGGAAAAGCACCGGGCAGCAGCCAAATAGTTTAAAAAATTTTGTAGGGGGAAACCAACCAAACATCGGGGGGCAAAACCCTGGACAACATCAAGGAAACATAACTCTAAACAAAAAAACCCGGAGTTTGCACAAAAATTGTTTCCCGGGGCGCTACCTAGATTTGGGCCCGTTTGAGTAAGGGGTAATTTTTTTTTTTTTTTGGGCTTTGGCTGCCCCAAAAAATTTTGAATTGCTGAAGCCCCGGGGTTTCAAAAATTTGACTGTTTTCCAAAAATTAAAAAGGTACAACCCACAAACTGCAAAAATTCTCCTTCATTTTGGAAAAATTTTAGTATAAAAACTTTTTTGGCTGTGGGGGGCCCAGTTTTTGGTTTCCCCAAAAAAAACCCGGGGGGAAAAACTTTTTATTAATAAATTCCCCCCCTAAAAATTTCCCTTTAAAAAGGGGTTGTCCCCAATAATTGATTCATTTTTCCCTCACCCCTGTTTTTTTTTGGTTTTAAATTCCCAAAAACAGGGGAGGGGTTTTACTGGGGCTTCCCCCTACCCTGAAGTAGGAAAAAAGGGCCCTATACAAAAATTAAAACCATTTGGGAAAGCCTATCAGGAGAGATCAAACAGGTCTTAGTTTAATAGGGGCCCTTTGAGGAGTGATGAAGCCCATCCCAAAGGGGGGGATTTTTTCCAAAATTTAGGTAGGCCCCGGTAAATGGCCCTATATTGAAAAGGGTGACTTTTTTTTTTTTTGCAATTTTTTAACAAAAAAATGCAACCCCTTTTAGGGGGGCAACCCCCTTAAACTTACCAGATGTAACCAGTTTAAATTTTTTAAGTGAAAAGGGAAAATTTTTTCATGAAATTTATTCTTAAAGATCAAAAAAAAACCATCTTTGAAAATCTTTGTAAATTTTGAAAAAATTTGCTGGCCATAACTTTCCCGTTTTGCTTTCTTTTTTACAATTCTTTTCTCTCTTCTGTTTAAAATATCTGGGTTTTTCTATTGTATTTTATAAAGTTTAAAGGGAATATGTTGCCAATTTTTTTTTTTAAATTATTAAATCAAGCCCCTGATCCATATGCTTTTTATTTTTATTTCCTGATTGTAGGTTTCTGTATTCGGCCATCTATATATGATTGTGGGGAAGACATTCTTGCTTGCACTGCTTTAACAGCAGTCAGAGAGATACTTTAAGCAGCTTCATGCACATAGGATTCTTAAGAAGATTCTGTCCCATAGACTTGTATAGGAGATTTTCACTGTGAAGGGAGGGGAGAGGGGGAGCTTTTTGACATTCCTCTTTTGACTGGTGGATTCTGTGTTATCTGTACACAATGGTGTCTCCTTTCAGTGTGACCTGCTTTTACTGATAAAAGAGCAAATACTGAAAAGCTCTCTAAACAGAACAGGAAGTTTTCAGACGATTATTAGGCCTAGTGGCCAAAAGTAAAAACTGCAGGACTTAATAATTATAAAAAAAAAACTGAAAGTGATCTGGAAAATTAAAAAAAAACATAACCAAAAATTCCTACAAAATGTGTTTAACATAAAAATGTGAGTTAAACAATAAGTCATTTTTTGATGACACATTCCCTTTAAAGCTGTCCATACACCTTTAATAACCAAAAAGATATTCCTCCTGACTCCTCTATAGACAGATGAGTGTACATATGTTCACAATCAGGAGAGTAGAAAAAGCTTCTGGCAGTAGCTAATGGCTACGAAGGAATCGGCTTAAAAATAAACATGCACAAAGTTGGAAAGCGCCATACATTGCGTATTACTCATTAGACAGTTTATTCAAATCACCAAAATCAGCAGGTTTTTCTATTGTCTAATGTGTATTTACGGTACTGGTAGTTTTTATATCCCAATTCTATCCCCAGTGTTTTGCTTTGAGGCATGTATCATGATGTAACTACTGACACAGGCAAAAAGTAGCATCAAAAAATTGCAATATATAAATAGCTTTTATCAGCAAGTATATATCCGTATAAGCCTAAATGTTTTATGTTATCTTGTTTCTATTTCACAGGTTATGCAGATGTACCTTCCATTCTGTGGCATTGCCATATCTAATGCCCAACTTTTTGCTGCCTCAAGAAAAGAGTATGACAGGAGTAGGGTGAGTATTTAAGTATCTAGCTAATAATAGTGTATCACAAAGCACAGAGTGGATCTAAAAGTTTTTTTTTCCATCTAGCAGTTTCACATAGACTGCTCTTCACAGCCAGCTTCAGGCTCCTACTTTCTGTCTAGGTTGTGGATGCTTCTATAACAGTGACTGACATTTTATCTCTGCTATTCCTAGCTGAGCCTGTTTGTGCGACATTGGTAATGGAAAGTTTTAACAGCAGGGCACAAGGCTATAGAACTCTACAGGGTTACATTTTGCTGATAAGACACAACAGGAAGCGGCATTAACATCATGGCCAGCGCTTCTAGAGCTGAGAGAGTTGCTCTTTCCTAACTTTGAAATGAAGCAAAATCAGAACAGCGGTGTATTTGGTAAAAAATTATGATTTACTTCTGCCTGCAAGTTTTAAAGAGAACCTGTTGCCTAGTTTATGCCCCCCCTTGCTGAGGACAGATCAAGGTAGTGTCAGACCTGCTGTTTTCAGCACCTTTTCCCTTATTCTGTAAGATGCTGTAGCTTTAGGGTATTTAATGCTCAAATCTGCAGTTTTCAGCCAGAAAAGAGTCCATTTTTTCATGCCCGCCCACCTGAGGCTAGTTAGAACAATGTGAATAACTGTCAGGTGGGTGGGCCTAGCCTTTGGTGGGTGGGGCTAACACCTGCTCATGAATAAGATTTGAGCATTAAATGCTCTAAAACTCCAGCATCTTACAGAATAAGGGACACAGCGCTGGAAACAGCAGGTCTGACACTACCTTGTGCTGTCCTCAGCAAGGGGGCATAATCTGTGTGACAGGTTGCCTTTAAGCTAACCAATGAGATAGGAATGCCTCTTTAAGAAGCTCTAAATTGTACAGACATATGATTCCATCAATCACAGATGAAGCCATGGATTTTTTAACTGAATTGTTCACATCAAAAAGTAGCTGAACTACTTAATAATATCTAAAATGTGTTCTGTAAATATACATGTACCACCTATATCTAAATGTCAATAAGAACATATATATATATATATATATATATACACACACACACACACATAGTATAGCACAACCCTCAGTATTAAAGTAATGGAAAATCCACAGCAAACACAAGAATTGCATTTAAAGTGAATTATAATATATAGTCCATGCATTTCAAGTATTTGTTGGTAAAGGCTCCCGGAAGTCTGGTGGTCAGAAAATGATGTGACATTTCAGTCTCTTAGAGATCACGCTTAGGGATCAGAAATGGGGATAAATTTGTAGTAGTACACTGTCATATAGAGTTAGAGCTTACAGAGAAGCATTGATTGCTGGCATCTCTCCTGTCTCTTTGTAAGCACTTCCAGTGCTACTTATGCCTCAGAGCACCTTCTAGTCACCGTCTCTCTCCTCTTTTCCTCTATTGCCCACCACATATCCATACTCTATTGCCACTATATCACTTCATCTGCAGTGTGTCACTACAAATTCATTCGTATTTCTGTTCCCTAAGCGTGAACTATAAGACTAAGGTTTCCATGTGACCGAAACATTATATTAATTTCCGATCACCAGACCCTTTGGGATCCTTTACCAACAATAACCAATACTTGAATTGTATGGACTGCATATTTGTTAACCCTGTATAATATAATTCTTTTTCTCAGTAAAAAAAGCTTACTATACGGTACAGTTGTAGGTTTCAAAGCACCAACACTGGCACAATGCGTTTCGATGTTAAATCTTCAATGTACTGCTTTTTTTGGTCAGGAGGAGTTGGCCGACTTATCCATGCACTGCATCTCTAAAGCATGCATTACATGTAAAATCAACACGGCGGGTGAGCTGATCTTTTTCTTTTTAGGTATAATATATATATATATGTGTGTGTGTTTTACTGTATAATATAATTCACTTGAAATGCAAAGCTGGTGTGTGCTTTGGATCTTTTATTGCTTAAATGTCAATAAGGACATAACCCGCAGCCTCTTTAGCCAGTGTTTTTAAGGAACACTGATCCAGGCAATTAGCACTGACTAGAATTATGTATAAGCCCCATTTATTTAGCTCTTTCTATATATCTCTTATACTGTATTCACCATCCTTCTTTACTAACCTATAAATTGTCATAGAACGTAAGATCTAGTTGGACAGTTCATGCCCGTGTCTTCATGGCAGTGCAGCTTATTAATTAACTGATGACAATTTATGACATAAATTAGGCAGGGGCATTTTGCATGTGAAAACAGACAATGGGATATCGTTATTAATGATAATTCATGATGACATCCACCTTAACAAAAATAGAACAACACAATGTGCAAGTAATTTACATGAGGACCTTAATGTTGTTCCATGAGCTTCAGCGAGACATTTTATCATGTCATGCAGGCTTTGCTGGAGGTGGTGAATGACCTGTTTGAGGAACAAACAGACCTGGAGAAAGTTGTCAAGAAAATTATGCATCGGGCTCAGACGTTGCTGAAGTGTGAACGCTGCTCTGTGCTGCTTCTAGAGGACATTGAGTCACCAGTGAGTTGTCTTCCAAGTTCAATATCATTCATAACAAACGTTTCAAATAGATTACACAACTGTAAAGCCCTGCTATTGTACAATGCACGCAACTGTCTTTTCTGTGTTACTTCTCCTTTGTAAGATTTTACACCGTTTGACTTCATGCTTACTTTCCATTTTCCTCCAATTACTGGATCATTAAGAAAATTTGCTTGAAAGAATCCACATTTTGCTTGCTTTGGTGATTTAAAATAATCCCAGTAGTCAGAAATCTGTTCCAAGTTGACTCTCTATCTCTCTGTCTTAGTTACATAAACTGGAAATGTTAAGTTGTAAATAACTTTGTATATTATAGGTCAGCAAGCATAGCAACACATCTATTAGGCTTGTTCCCAACCACGTTGAGCTGTTTTGGATAGCCACTATGAGACAGCGTGCTCTAGCTCCATATTACACAATGTATACAATTAAGTCAGATAAAAATATATTATTAGGACAAATAATATCAATGCTTGTGTTGTTTAATCTGATTTTAAAGGGGTTTTACCACAAACTAAAATTGATGTGGGAAGTTTGAAAATTAAATAATAAACATTTTCACCATTCATCATTATTAAAAATTCTGCACAGTTTTTGTTTTAGCTGCTCCATTAGTGATCCATTGTTTACAGCTCGTCTCCAGGGGATACGACCAGGGCTGTGAGCACATGCTCAGACATCACCTCTCGTCTCAGGCAGCTACTGAGTGTTCAACCCCAGGTGCTGTCATTCTACTCCTGTCCTTTGGACTAGTTAGTAATAAGTCAAACAGTGCAAATAAAAAAAAAGAAATCTCAATGAGGTCTGTGCATTAATTAAGAGAAATAAAAATCCACAGTTTAAGTTCCTGCAGGGATTTGAACCTAAGACCCTTGTGCTGTAAAGCAAAAATGTTACCTCTGAGCTACAGTGTAGCTACTTACAATTCTATACATTTCACTAGAGAGAGGAAAGGCCTAGTGATGTCATCCTGCTGGGTCACATGATATGCAATTCAAACAAATCACATAGGACCCCTTCTGAGCACACAGAGCTAAAGAGCTGGATGCAGAAGGTATGAAATGAGATCGTGGCAAAACCCCTTTAATACACAGACCTACAGAAGTTCTATATTAAAATTATTTTTATATGTAAATGGGTTCAAAATTCTACACCGATATACAATGGGTTGCAAACGTATTCCTACCCTGTGAACTGTTCCCCATCTTTAAATGTTACAGCCACAAACTTAAATATATTTTATTGATATTTTATCAATAAGTAGCAGAATTTGTGAAGTGTCCATAAAATTATACCTGCTTTTCCAAATAGTGAAAAGTATGACATACATAAGTATTCAGCCCCTGAGTCAGGACACCTTTAGCTGCAATGACAGATGCAGTCTGTTGGAGGATGTCTCTACCAGCTTTGCACATCTAGAGGCTGGAATGATTCTGTGCGCATTCTTCTTTGCAAAATGGCTCTAACCCAGTCAGGTTGGTTGGAGACCGAACAGCAATTTTCAGGGCCTGCCACAGATTCTCATTGGGATTTAGGTCTGGACTTTCACTTGGACATTTTAGCACATGAATATGTTTTGATTTCCATTCCATTGTAGCTTTGGCTATATGTTCAGCTGGAAGGTGAACCTATGCCCCAGTCTCAAGTCTTTTGCAGCCTCTAACCGATTTTGCTCCAGGATTGCCCTGTCCTTAGCTTCATCCATCTTCCCATCAACTCTAAGCAGTTTCCCAGTCTCTATTGAAGCAAAACCTCCCCACAGCATGATGCCTCAGGGTGGAGGATGGTGTGTTCAAGGTGATGTGCAGTGTTGACTTTCCTCTACCTATAGCCGTTGGTATTAGGGTTATTAGGTTCTATTTTGGCTTCATCAGAACAAAGAACCTTCTTCCCCATTAATGCTGTGTCCCCTACATAGCTTTATGCAAACTGCAAATTGGACTTACTATGGCTTGCTTTCAGAATTGGCTGATTTGTGGAGTACACGACTAATAGTTATCCTGTGGACAGTTTCTCCAACCTGAGTTGTGGATCTCTGCAGTTCATCCATAAGAACCCTGAGCCTCTCAGTTGTTTCTCTAATTAGTGCTCTCCTTGTCTGGGCTGTCAGTTTAGGTGGACAACCATGTCTTGGTACGTTAGAAGTTGTCCCTTCTTCCACTTAAGGATGATGGATTGAACAGTGGTCTGTGAGATGTTTAGAACTTAGGCTATTTTTTTAAGACCTAATCCTGCAATACACTTTGCCACAACTTTAGCACTAAACTGCCTGGTGTGTTCCTTGGTTTTCATGATGCTTTTTGTTCACTAATGTTTTCTAACAAACCTCTGAAGCCTTCACAAAACAGCTGTTATTATATTGAGAATAAATTACATACAGATGTACTCTACTAATTAGGTGACTTTAAAAGGCAATTAGTCACACTGGACTTCATTTAGGTGTATCAGAGTCAAGGGGGCTGAATACATATGCATGCCACACTTTTCAGTTTTTTAATTTACAACATTTGGAAAAGTGTGTATCATTTTCTTTACATTCCACAAATCCTTGCTACTTTGTGTTGCTCTGTCACCTAAAATATCTATAAAATACAGTTACATCTGTAGCTTTAACATTTAAAAATGAATTATTCATCTAGGTGTATGAATAATTTTCATTCAACTGTATGTCTGTGTGTATATGTTGTGTTCCTTGTGAAAATGAATATTTGGAGCATCTTCTCTTATAACTCTGTGGTGTGCTGTAACTTTAATTCCTTATTACTGAATCAGTCATCTGGACATTGCCAGTTGGGGATGCATTCCTGCACAGTCTGATATTGTCCCCTCAGTGGAGACACCTCTTTGATAACTGGTTAGTAACCCCTATCTGACAGATTCAGTAATACATAGACGAACAGTACAGCACAAAGTTATGAGGAGATACTCCAGAATTGTTATTTAAAGGGGTTGTCTCACTACAATGATTCATCTCACCTCAGTCCTGTTTTCTTGGTTTCATTTTGAATTCAGTGGCGTGTTTACTGGCTGCAGTAGAAGCCATGTCTGTAGCTATAGCAACCAGTGCTGACAGCCTATCATGAGGGATTCAACATGTCTGTAGCTATAGCAACCTGAGGAGCTGAGGCAGCCCATACAAGAGGGGATGACTCAGAATAGGTAGGACACTGTTAATGGACACATATTACAAAGTGACTTGTTTTTGCAAGATCTTTAACATAAAAAGCAATTCTTGTAGTGAGACAACCCCTTTGATAAAGAACACAAGCTAAAGCAGACCTGTCAGGAGATGTCAAAGGTCCTTTTTCAATTATACTTTTAGAGGCTTCCAGTGACTGTCACTAAGAGGAGGCTTTTTTCCTATTGCTCTGATTATAAAGGGGTAATTTCATTACAGTATTGATGGGTAAATATTGGTTCCTTACTGGCTGTATGGAACAGAGAGTTGGCTTCCATTCATCTCTATTTCAATTCCAAATACAGCCGAGAACACTTTATAGAAAAGAATGGAGAGAACGGTCCATTGGTGGCCAGCTTTCTATTCCCTGAGGTCAACATGAAGTCAGCAATCTATAAGTTTAAACCATACAATTTCCTTATTAGTGTTTGTAGAAATTTGAAATCTTATAAAAAGAAAGTATATGTGTCCTTTCTGGTAATATTTCAGGTTATGATGTGTGTATACATGAGGAATACGACTATATCCCACCATTATTTGACTTGTATATTTAATTTTTCAACAGTTCTCCCCCTGTACAAGCTCTGCATCAATAAATCAGTTATCATTAGCTCGGTTCTAGAATGAGTGTACACTGGCTGCCTTGTTAGTTCCCATACACAGCATACATAAAAAGGATTCTGCTCCCTATCTCCCTGTACCCTGAATGGAGAACATTATCTACAATGTAATCCAGCACTCATTTGTAAAATAAATCTTATTTATTAAATATAAGATAAAAAAGTACATGTCAAAAAAAACAATCCATGAGATGATATATGCATCCACCATATGTTATCCAAATGTTTCAAACCTCCTCCTGGGTTCTTAGTCATAAAACTACAATGAAGTTCAAAATGCGCAAGTAACAGACACTAGTATATCACCTCGGGGATTGGTTTTATGGCGTGTACTTTTTTACCTGATATTTAATTGACAGGAAAAGTGCTGGATTCTGGAATTTGTTACCAAACCAATGTAGTTTCTTCTTTGCACTATTCTCGATATGTGGACAGGCTCAGGCAGGGCTGGCAAAATAAATTTTTGGGCCCCATACAGCCAAAGTTCCTGGGCCCCCTTTCCATGTCCCGCCCTAAACACACCCCTTCCCAGGAACCACCCATTCACTGCCGTAGCCCCACCCCCTTTCATGTCCTCATTATCATTTCCTAGTCTGGAAAATATAACTTGTTTTGGCCAAAAGATTTTTCCAATCGTAGATTTTTATTGAAGATTTTCAAGAAAACATTAAACATAATCTGATAAAGTAATAAAGTGAGCATTATACAATACAAATGGGAAAGGACACAGCCTTCAAACAAACTGATGAAAAAAACAGTTATTAAAACAAGACCAGCTTATTTGTGTTGACCATGAAAGCCTTACACAGCCCTAGCATAAGAATCTGGAGCTGAAACAATTATCCCCCTGACAAAGGAGGAGGGAAAACAGGCAAGCAAGGCATGTTATGACTCATCAATGCAAACTCAAGAATGCTAAAACAAAGTAACTAAAACAAAAAGAAAAATAAAGACTTACAGACAAAGTTAGAAAGAAAAAGAAAAAAGAGAAGGGGGGAGGGAGAGGGAATGGGGGAGACCAGTCCGGCAGGGCTCAGACAGTACCAACTCATGATATGTCGAGAAAGAATGGGTTAACCGCAAAGGGAGTCTACTGTGTCTACTGAGCCGAGAGGGCCTAAAATCCAGGAGATGACTGGTACGCCTTCCAGGGTCCCCAAGTAGCCAACACCCTCATTGCGTCCTCATGGCCAAAAGATTTTGAAGCCATATTTGCGGGAGTTTTGTTTTTACGGCATTCAATGCTTGGTATAATTATTTTATTATCTGTATTCTGCTGGTTTATACGCATCCACCAATACCTGTATTTTTTTTATGTTTTGGTAGCAATATTGTCATCTGGAATTTTTTTCTTCTACAGTGTTCAGTGTATGGGATGAATTATGTTATATTTTAATAGATCAGACTTCAGGCGATGAATTTATGAAGTAAATCCAGCAGTGCGGTGAGACAGTAAAGTGCCTACAGTGTCTCTTTCTGTTTTATCTTTTTCTCTCACTACCCCTCCTCTCTTCTCCTCATCTCCCTCCCGTCTACATAAAAGTCTATAGTCAGCTGTAACCTGATTTATCAGAAACCCTGAAAGTCCATGTCCTCTCTGCTTTCCACATTCCAATAATGATTTCTGAGTGAGTGAACATATAAAGTGGGGGGTAGTAAATCAAGTACACTTTAAGGCCTTGTCCACTGCACCGATTTGCGACCGATTTTTCAGATGGTTTGAAAAACCGGCCGCAAACTTTTACATGGGGCTTCTATAGAAAACCCATGCAGCAGTCCCCACTGCAAGGGTTTTCAGCCCTGCAGCCCGAAATACATTGTTGATGTTCATTCTTCCGTTTATGAACATCTCAATGTGAAGGGGTAGGGCTTTTCTCTGCTAATCGCGGAGAAAAACCGACCCCTGCGGCCGTGTGCGCGGCACAAATACCGGACAAATACCGGTCGGATAACCAACCAGTATTTGTCCTGTGCTGTGGGGATGAGCCCTAACTTTATAGTTACACAGGGAATTTAGAACTCTGTATCAGAAAAAAAAACTGAGTTTTAACACTGTAAAAATATATTAAGAATTAAATTGTCTCAGATTTTTGGACCAAAGTAGACATTAACTTTGATGCCTCGTTTGAGCTTCTATTATTAATTATATTTTTCTAAAAATAAATCAGATCAGAATAGATTAGGCCAGATCAAAAGCAGAGGAAGACTGTAGAATCCAACCATTTTTAGCAGGTTTAGCTATTAATCTAATGTGTATAGATATGTTTTAAAAACCCCTTGGGTAACTACTCTAGAAAGGCAATTGAATTATTCTAGTTTGATTTAGTATTCCTTTTTATGCTAAGTGAAAAAGAACAAAAACAGTTCAAGACCAAAAAAATTATATGTGATGCGCTTTGAAAAAAAATATATATATTTATTTACGGTAGTAAATAATATTGTCTTCACATTTGTTACCTGTAGAAAGTAATGTCAGTGTTATCACGGGGATTAGCGTTAAACATGATGGCAAAAATAAATAAAAACTATTACTAAATACATTCTGATTTTGCTTTATTTAGTTGTTAGAAGAGATTTTGGGAAACATGCATGAAAACTGTCTTGGTCTAAAACTTTCTTTGTTACCCATAGCAACCAGTCAGAGCTCCCCTTTAATTTTTTCAGAGCACTATTTAAAATGAAAGGTGAGCTCTAATTAGTTGTTATGGACAACAAAGAAAATCTTAGGCCAAGACAGTTTTTATACATAGGGCCCTTTATATCCTGCTTGTGTACCCAAGTTTTTCTAGGTTACCGACCACCTTTCTCTGCTGTTATTGCTTCTCTTCCCCTGCTCGACCATGTGAGGTCACTTCCTGCTGAGTCTTAGCAGGAAAACAGGAGCATGTGTTGCTTGTGTTACTGACAAACTTTAACCATTTAGAGGTCTGTAGACTTGTGCACTACAGTTTACATATCTTCTGCACTCATGTCACTGTAACAGGTTAAGCTAGGAGCAGCAGAGATGATATGTCAACCAGTGCTGTTTAGACCCTCCCACAGCCTGACCAGGAAGTTTGAGCCTCCTATTTGTATGCAGTGTACAGGAGACATCATAGCAGCTAGTCTCTACCATTGGATCAGGGACAACTGAAAATTAAAGCTAGAACCTGCCTTGGTCCAAAACGAGTGAAAAATGCCCTAAACAAGTTATATAATGGCTATTAATAGTGCTGCTCTTCATGTACAAAAACACAATGACTTATTCTAATGCCCTTGTGGTAAAAGCACTTCTAGAGCTATTTAGCAATGAGTTTTTTCAGTCTCCTTTTTTCAGTAGAAATGTTTGGCCGGACCAAACATGCATAAAGTAGGGGTAGATAGATGTTGGCCACAGGAGCATTTTCTATGAGAATGCCCAGTATAAACCAATCCCGATTTTTGCATGCAACTTACCATCAACAGCCTTCCCTTCATTAAAAGTGTGATCGTCCTACCTACTGTTGTGAAACAGTGTGTGGAACAACAATTAGGTACTGCAGTGCCAGCATGACCTGCAGGTTAGCAGAAAAATCAATACATGTGATATAAGCTTGATGAATATAGGGGTTACAAATCTGTTACCTGAATAACTTTACTTTAGTCCTCATGCCACTGTAATATTCCTAACTTTAGTCCTGCCACTGTACAAGGTTGTAATAGGTCTTCTGGAGAGGTTTGTGGGGCTACATCTACAGGCTTTTGCTTTGTATCAATTAAAAGTCGATTTTTAGTCCAACAGTAAAAAACATTGTGGCATGCTCCGTCACATGTTATGTGTATGAAGGTATTCTCTCCCCTTTATGGTAGTCCCTGCAGACTGTTAGGCAATAATAATAATAATAATAATAATAATCTTTATTTATATAGCGCCAACAAATTCCGCAGCACTTTACAATTTGGAGGGTGTAGGTACAAACAAAAGACAGACATTACACAGTGAAAGCTATTTACAGATGAGACACAAGGTGTGAGGGTCCTGCTCGCAAGAGCTTACAATCTATGAGGGTGCCTGAGGGAGATAATGGGGGAGAAGTGATAAGTTTACAATGGTCCAGCCTTGTTTCATAAATATGGGGTGGTTTCCATAAATATTGGGCGAACCTGCCACCCTGACTTTACATCTATATACAGATAAGTGCCTGTGAGTGCCCTAGTGTAGGGAGTGACAGAAATGTGCATGATAGAAGGTGGGGATTAGCAATTAGGGGTTTTGTTAGGCCTGCCTAAGAAGATGTACTGTATTTTCAGGACACTCTTAAAACTGCGAAGGCTAGGATTGTGCCTGATGGTACGTGGTGGGATGTACCAGAGAATGGGTGCAACACGTGCAAAATCTTGAAGACCGGCATGGGAGGTTCGGATGATTGTGGTCTGTAGTTTGATGTCCGTAGCTGAACGGAGAGAGCGGGCATGGTGGTATACAGAGATGAGGGAGGAAATGTAGGGGGGTACAGCAGTGGAGAGCTTTATAGGTGAAAGTGATTAGTTTATGCTGTATTCTGTACTGGATGGGCAACCAGTGCAGTGACTGACACAGGGTAGAGACATCAGTATAGCGGCTGGAAAGAAAGACAAGCCTGGCTGCTGCATTCAGGACAGATTGGAGAGGGGAGAGTTTGCCGAGTGGGAGACCGATAAGCAGGGAGTTAGAGTAGTCAAGACGAGAGAGAGAGCGACAATGAGAAAAGGACGGATTCTGGAGATGTTCTTGAGGTGCAGGTGACAGGAGCGGATAAGGGATTGGATATATTGGGTGAAGGACAGATCAGAGTCTAGTATAACCCCAAGACAACGGGCCTGCTGCCTAGGAGTTAGGGTGGTACCACACACTGAGAGAGGAATAGCAGATGGGGGTTGGTTGGTAGATGGGGAAAAAAAAGTTCAGTTTTATTGAGGTTTAGTTGGAGATAGAGAGAGGAGATGATGTCAAAGATAGCGGACTGGCAGTCACTGGTGTTTTGTAGCAGGGCAAGAGCGAAGTCTCGGGAAGAGGTGTATAATTGGATGTCATCAGCTTAGAGATGATAGTGGAAGCCAAATCTACTGATGGTTTGGCCAATGGGGGCTGTATAGATTGAGAAGAGGAGAGGACCAAGAACCGATCCCTGAGGAACCCCAACAGCAAGAGGAAGAGGAGAAGAAGTAGAACCTGCAAATGAGACACTGAAGAAGCGGTCAGAGAGGTAGCAAGAGAACCAAGAGAGAGCGGTGTACTGGAGGCCAATGGCAGAGGAGAAGATGGTGATCAACAGTGTCAAATGCTGCAGAGAGATCCAGAAGAACAAACAACAAGTATTTACCCTGATCTTTAGCAGTGTGGAGGTCATTAAAAAACTTTAGTTAGAGCAGTTTCTGTGGAGTTTAAAGAGCGGAAACCTGATTGTAAAGGATCGAGAAGAGAAGTGTCAGAGAGATAGCAAATTAAGCGAGAGTAGACCAAGCGTTCCAGGAGTTTAGAGATGAAGGGCAGGTTAGAGACTGGCCGGTAGTTGGCAGCGCAGGATGGGTCCAGAGAGGGCTTTTTTAGTAAAGGGGTTATGATGGCATGTTTGAAGGAGGATGGAAAGATCCCAGTGGAGAGAGAGAGGTTGAGGATTGCAGTAAGGTGAGAAAGGACAGCTGGAGAAATAGCCTGGACAAGGTGGGAGGGAATGGGGTCACTAGAGCAAGTGGTGGGGCGAGCAGACAAGAGAAGCCTGGATATTTCTTCTTCTGTTGTTGGGTCAAGGGCTGAGAGCAGATTAGAGGACGTGCGGGGAAGGACATGATTGGTATTATTTGGGGATTGCGATGTGATGTTTTTCCAGATTCTGTCAAGTTTGTCTTTGAAGGGCGTGGCCCGGTCTTCAGCACAGAGGT
The DNA here is from genome assembly GCA_025379985.1 of Phyllomedusa bahiana. Lineage (NCBI taxonomy): Eukaryota > Metazoa > Chordata > Amphibia > Anura > Hylidae > Phyllomedusa > Phyllomedusa bahiana. The sequence continues at coordinate 37,804 of JAODAL010009744.1, read as the reverse complement.
CAGTGACCTGGGCCTGAGCTTTGGGCCTGAGGAGGGAGTGGAAGGTATAAAACAGGTGTGTTTGGTTATTGTGTAAGGTTGAGATGAGAGAGGTGAAATATTTTTGTTTGGCGCAGTGAAGGGCAGAGTGGTAAGTCCTGAGCATGAATTTATAGTGGAGAAAGTCTGCAGGTAGCTTTGACTTTCTCCACGGACGCTCAGCACAACTGGAACATTGCTGCAGATGGCGAGTCTGAGGCGTGTGCCAAGGCTGCCAGCGTCTGACTCTGGTGGTGCGGTGTGTGAGCGGTGCCAACAGGTCCAGGGTGGTAGAAAGAGTTTCATTGTAACGTTTGACAGCCAGGTCAGGACAGGAGAAGGAGGAGATTTGGGACACTGAAGACTGTATGGTGTTTGTGAGTTCCTGGGTGTTAATGGAGCGGATATTTCTGAATGGGTGAAGGGCCAGTGTGTCCAGAGAGGGCTGAGAATTATTGAAAGTAAAAGAGATAAGGTTGTGGTCAGAGAGAGCATAAGGAGAATTAGTGAGGTTAGAAATTGATGAGAGACATCAGAAGACCAGATCAAGAGAGTTCCCATCCTTGTGGGTGGGAGAGTCTGTAAACTGCGAGAGGCCAAGGGAAGAGGTTAGTGAAATAAAGTGAGAGGCAGAAGAAGACATGGTGTCATATATGGGGATGTTGAAATCACCCATGATGAGAGTGGGTTTTTCAGAAGAGAGGAAATAAGGGAGCCAGGCAGCGAAATGATCCAGAAACTGGCGGGGAGAGCCAGGGGGTCTGTACACAACCGCGACTCTGAGAGAAAATGGCCGGAAGAGTCGGAGGGTGTGGACCTCAAAGGAGGGGAACGTGAGTGAGGGTGCAGGAGGAATGACCTGGTAAGTGCAGTGTGGAGAGAGAAGTATGCCGACCCCTCCACCTGGCCTGTTCTCAGGCCTGGGGATGTGGGTAAAGTGAATGCCGCCATAGGTGAAAGCGGCAAGGGAAGCGGTGTCAGAGTGCTGGAGCCATGTTTCTGTGGGGGCCAGCAGGTTGAGGGAATGAGAAAGAAACAGGTCATGAACAGCAGTGAGTTTGTTGCCAACAGATCAGGTGTTCCACAGAGCACATTTAAAAGGGGCAGAAAAAGACGTACAGCAAATAGCAAGCAGGTTAGCAGGGTTTCTATGGGAGGCAGAGGAGGAGGTGGGATGAGCAGTAAAGGAGGGTGGGCCAGGATTAGGGGAGATGTCTCCGACAGAGAGAAGCAGTAGAATGAAAAGTGGCAGCAGATGGTTAAGTGATGTGTATGAGCGGCGCTTTTGTGGCACTATGCAAGCTGGTGATTTGTGGTAGTTAAAAAGGGAGAACAGTGTGTGGGATGTATACATGGGTGAGGGGAGGAGAGAGGCGCTGATATGGATAGAATTGTCAGGGGGTGAGACTGGATGGTACAGTAGAAGGGAGATGGCTGCAAGGTAGATAGCAATAGTGAGCATGGTGAATGAAGTGTGGGGTGTAAAGATAGGTACTCACAAAAAAAGCGATCCTCCTTATGCGCACTTCTGTCCCTTTTCGGTCCTCCATAATTAGGCATTTATGTTTATTAGAGGTACTTTTTTGTTTTACTTTTTGTTATTCAAAGTTGTATGAACAATACAAGTATGATAATTAAATCAAGTTTCTGACATTTTGCGCTATGTTTTATTTAACAAGAAAGTTGGTGTCATTATAACATGCATGTGTATTGGTGCATTACACACTGACATTTATTCATAAATAATAAGATTTTTGATTATAGGAACAAGTTAATTGTTAATTAAATCTAAGAAAACCACCAGTGCCTTTCCCTTTTCAGGATATCTGTATTACCAGTACTTTCAAGCATATGGCATTGGCAGTTTTTAATGTGCACCAGTCAATGCCCAGACTGATATGTACATCCAATTCAAGGATAAGGTCAGCACCAGACAAACATGGGTAGATGCCAGGGCCTACTAAAGATCTGGGTAAACATTTTTGACCCCTGACAAGCAGCCATTGTTAGCACCTGGGCATGTCAAGTCTGGGGTTGCTATTTAGAGTGAAAGGCAGAGAAAGTGAGGCCGAAAGAAAGAAGCAGAGTACAAGAGTCATGTACAGTATGTGCAGCTATATACAATAGCTATAGGTGGGCCCCAAGAATCAACTTCATTGTTGGGCCTCAGCCAACCCAGCCCGACACTGCCCTAGGGTAATTCACCTAGAACGGGTCCTGATTTCACATGGAATTGATGAGTTCTGACCCATTACTAAACATAACTATTTGTGGATGTTTAAATATGTTATTGTTTTATATAATATATGATCTTGTCTAATGATACATTTAAAAATGTATGGTTTTATTTATGCAATACCATCGGTTGTCTTTTAACTAGGGCGATAACACTCCTAGATATACTGTGATGTCCCAGGCCATAGAAAAGCAATGAGCTTAAACATGGAATTGTGGTCATTATTAAATTGCAATAAGACCACTATATATTATCATTTAAAGCTTGTTCAAACTTGCCCAACATGATACCAGGGGATCCACTGGTGGACTCCTATTTTGGCAAAGCAATAAGCTGTATACATCCAGCAGAAGACAAACCTCATTTGAAGCTGATTGATTAACCATCTGTTAGGGACAGTAGAGGTCCCAGTAAGTAGATAGTTTGGAAAGCTTCCCACTGAGAGTCATACTTGCAGGATCAAACTCTTCATCAATACAGTAGGAATGTTAATATCTATCATTGGATGGTTGTTTTTATTGATATTGTTTTCTCTAATAATAGTTATCATGACTTGTTTCACTGTAGGTGGTGAAATTTACCAAATCATTTGAGCTGCTGTCTCCTAAATGTAGTGCTGATACGGAGAACAGGTAAGCCCTACTGACTCCATGCAATGTCTATTATATTGTATTATGTATTGTACCAGTTTTTACTGTAATGGACTCAATGTTTTGTACAGTATATTAAACAGTGCTGCTTAAGTCCAGGTGTGCAAAAACCACTGTGCCTTTTAAATTGCTTGCCATCACAGTTGATGATCCCAAATACCATAAGCTACTCAAAAAGTAAGGCTGCCTATACATAAAATAGCTGTGAGACAGACTTGTTCTCAGACTCTTGTAGTAAACATGCATGTACAGCTCATCCTAGAGTACTATCTATTACAATAGATAAGCAAGCTAAAACCGACCAAACACATTAGATAAAACCAGGCAAAACTCACTAATAAACTGTGGTTTAACCATTTGACAACCACCCAAACTATAAATGTCCAGCATTAATGTCTGCAAGGACATTCCTTAACGACCATGCAGAGTTAACGACCATGGTCTGGGCTCTCCAGAAAAATGGTAGGGATGGTCTATTATTCTTCCTGTCCTTCAGATTGCTGTATTCACAGTGCTCAGTGAGCACCTTGTTTGCAGCTCAGCAGGAAGCTGGAAGTTAAAGGGGTTGTCTCGCTACAAAGATTAGCTTTCAACATGTAGGGACACTAAATGAAGACGTTTTCCTAATATATTGCTTTGTTCATTTTTTTCTGTTGAGGAGCTACAAATGATTTTATCGGCTTTTTGGTTTCTCTAGTCACCAACCTGTTTGCTTGTTTTCCCCTGCTGTTTGTCTTATCTGATAGCAGAGAGTGATGTCTTTACACAGATCACAGTAGCCTGAGAGCTTGTGTGTTATCTGATCTTTCACACAAAAGACACTAATTACTACTGTTTACTTTAAACTCTGAAGCTTCTCTGGACCTGGTAGCAGGAGATTGTTTATCTAATCTAGACTAATTAGCAGAAGTCTAAATACACAGAGCTCATATGCTAAAAGTGGCGCATAGAGTGTTAATGCACCAAAATTTGTCTTGACCACGCCACTATAGAATTGGCTCATACAAAAGTGTCAAGTCTTTCACACATGCACCAGATTTTGGCATAGGATAGTTCACACCTTTCTTGGACAGGGGCTACAAAAGGTTTTCTCGCTCAAAGCAAGAAAACTGGTGCAGCCCCTTTCAGACATGTCGAACTAAGTTTCTTAAATGCCGGTGGGAGAGGTTATGGAGGTCTGTTCTTGTGGAACTCTTCACTAGCCCATAATATTAGAAAATAATTTTGCTTGTTTTTGGTTTTTTTTATTTAAAGAGGTTGATGAGTGCAAAAAAATATTTTCTTAATAAGATGTCTCCGAAAGTTTGTCACTTTTGTAATGTGTTTCAATTACATTTTTGGCAGCTTCCCGTAGTTCTACTTCAGCGATATGAAGGAAGTTCAATAGTTCTGCGTCTCCACACACAGAAAACAGCTTTGTGTGGGGCTCAAGAGATCAGGTTTTAAAAGAATTTGACTTTTTTTCAGGACAGCCTTTTAGACCCACACCCCTTCCTCTCAAGGCTTCTAACAGGAGGTAGGAACAGAAGGGGTTATGTACTGAGGTTAAGGTTGGGAGGGAGGAAGGTAGACTAAGCAGAGCAAAGTATCATGAGCCTGGTAGTTTTACAGGACTAAAAGGAAATGGCTTTCAAACAGGAAATGCTACTGCTCAATTGCAGAGAAGGGGGGATACACACTACTGAAAAAGCACAAATTAGCACTGAAAACATCACAGCTAGGTGAACGAATCCTCAGGCAAGCGACTGAATGTGAACAAATGAACCTTTAAAATGTATTACTTCTACCCTACACAAAATTTTTAGTGTGCACCTTGATCAAATTGCATGTACACACCTATCGCATTAAGGTAACTTTATCAGGTGCATCTCTACCTCTAATACTTATCTGTGGGCCAAAACCAGCATACATTCAGGGCAATAGGTTCCATTAACAGTGATTATAAAAATCTCAAGAAAAATAAGAGTTTTACATTATCTAGTTTAATTTCTGTGCAACACTGTATTGTATAAAGGGATGTGATCTCCTCTTCAATAAAAAAAGCAACAGCTGAACTATAATGTGACATTTCAAAATTAGTAGACAAAATTACTAAGTGCATTTCAGTCCATAAATTATGTAAAGTACTGCATATTAATAAGACAGTGTCAGTTTCTAGTTGCAAACAGCACCACTGTTATGGTCCTTGTCCTGATTTTTTTGTTCTCCACAATAAAAATGTATTTACTAGCAGACACCACTATGTGGAAAGAGCAATATAAATCCACATGTAGTGAGCTCCACCTAGTGGTGACTGCAGGTAGCCAGAATGTGATCATTTCTCTGTAAGAAAAAACTCTGTAAGATAAAGGGAGATGGATCCCCTATAAACATACAGTATATTATAAAATAAATCAGCATAGTATGTGTGAGTTTTGCTATGGGGCTCTGCCTGTCTGGTCACTCACACTCATGATAACTGACCACATCAGTGTGGCTAAAGGAAGAAGTATTTACCACTGATGTTTCAGGGCTAATAGCAACTTACACATCTTTTCAGAAAAATACATTTCAGATCTATTCTCTCACCCAGAATGTAAACACATTGTAAGCAGTCCTGTTTCTGAAGAGCGCTTTTCTGCTTTGCTTTTCAAGATGCTACACAAAATGTGAGCGCTCATTGATTTCTATTACAAAACTGTAAAGAACTCATAAAATATTTATATGTTTTTGTTCTGTCAGACTGCTAAGTACTTCCAGAATGTGTTGTACCCTTTATTCTAAAAAAAAAAAGGTGTATATGAAATCAAAAAGAATTCCCAGTTCTTTCAGTTACATAAACATTTGTTTGGTAGAACTAAAAGGAGTATCCTGCACAGTGCAAATACTAATACTAGCATTGGAAAAGAAAAATAGATGGACAGACAGATATATATGGTAGATAGGTAGATATATATATATATATATATATATATATATATATATATATATATATATATTACATAATACATACAGAGAGTAATATTATATATATATATATATATTATATGAGAAGAGAGAGAGAGAGATGAGAGAGAGAGAGAGAATGAGAGAGAGAGAGATATAGAGAGTGATGGAGATATATAAAGAGATAGGGAGAGTGATATAGATAGATAGATAGATAGATAGATAGATAGATAGATATGGAGAGAGTGAGATAATGATATAGAGAGAGAGACAGAGAGAGATAGAGATATATAGATAGAGATATAGAGAGAAAGATAGAGATATAGAGTGATAGATAGATAGATAGATAGAGAGAGAGAGATAGTAGTGCTTCAGACTCAGGTCAAAGATAAATTTCACCTAAATCTGAGCACTTTGGTTGGGGGTCAGTCAACATCACTTCTGGTTACTACACCATCAGCCCAATGTTATGGTAGCTAAAAGGGACAATCAATGTTATATTCAACATCACCTCCCATTACCTCAGCATAGGCCTGATGTTATGGAAACCAGAAGTGACAGTGGTCATTTCTTTCAATATTACTTTCAGCTACTTTAACATAGGCCCAATGTTATGTAATACAGAAGTGATGTCAGATGTTGCGTCCTGTTACAATGGCATCAGGCCTCTAGAAGAGTACGGAAAGTGATGTCAGACCAGTAAGTTAACCACCTAAAACAACATTACCGTTTCACTTAAACGTAGGGATAAGGTTATAGAAAAAAATCCAGGTTGTTCGGTCAAACTGAACAGGGCACCATTCGAGTGATAGTATTACCGGTATGTTTCAAACATGCACACACTACATAGTTGGAACTAGATAAGACTATGTCACCAGAGTGCCAGAGGACCTGCTACTGGATCAAAACTCTATACAATGATGGTTTCTTAAGGTCCTGCATACAACAACCCTAATTGGAAGTGATTTTGGAGCTAATCACCTGCTGAAACGATCCATTTCTTTATGGGTTGGTCTATATGACCTAAAAGTTGACATTTTCTGTACAGATTGAGAATGGGCTTTCAGGACTGTTTCTCCTGGTAGATTCATGAAATCCTATTCAGACATTAGCTAGAAGCATGGCTTCTAATTGTTAGGAATGAACATTTCACTGATCAAGCACACTGCCATGCAATTTCCATAAATATACTTTAGCAGTATATTGAGTTGTACTGAAAAGATAGGTGCTTTGGTAACATGACCCCTACAATTAAGTTTTCTTCACTTAGATTTCTGTCCTGCTAGATTTGTGCTATTGCCAATGTATGCAAATCTGCAGAAATTTGCAGTTCACCTTCCACCCAATTAGGAGAGGGTAGAGAGGACGGGGCAGTTAGGTTCGGATTCATTTTTTCTTTTAATGCCTCCCTGGCACCAAATAGACATACTTCTTTTTCAAGTTGACGACTCCTTTAAAGGAACAATTGCAACATTGCTATGTAGGATAATATTTAAAACGTTTAATTCATCACAGAAAGCCTATTTATAGTAGAGCTGATTTTGCTGTGGGAAAGTTGACATATGCAAAACATCTCCCTACCTGTAGATACGTAGTTTTGCTTGGTGGTCATTCAGATGATCCATGTAATACACAAATAGCCCAAGTCCACCTAAGTGATAGATACTGCTTGTTAGTGACTATCTACTAAGGGTTGATGGAAGTGGGCCGTAAGGGATAATATAGACTCGCTTTGATAGAGGTCGGTTCTAAAGCTAAACATAGACTGGGCTTGTCCTAAAGCAAGAGCACTTTTAAGAAGAAGCCTTATATGATTGAATAGGTTTAGCAACGTACACCTTAAACAGAATTTCCCCCTAAAATAACAAATATCACCAAAAAATATTAATTTTAATCTTAGCTTTTGTTGTGTTTTCAATTTGGGCCAACTTCAAATTTGACCTGAATCCTAGCCCTCCAATTCAGGTGAGCCGGAGCTGACCTTTGCCAATATTCACCACCAAAAATTGACTGTACCATAACCCTAACCCCAATTTAGAGATTTTTATTGAGTCTGAATGGGTAAACTTACCCATTTCTAGGCTCATGGCACTGTAACTGCAACATATAGCTCCAGTCTAACATCACATTAGGGTTACCTATGAAGTGTTGGACCTGAAGTGATGTCAGAGGTAACTGATATTGAAGTGACAGCACCATGGGACTGGCATTGCAGGGTAACAGGTAAGTTAACCCAGTCGAACCCAGTTAAAAAAAACTATAACCCCAGTTTAGGACTAGGTTTCTGGAAGGTCAGTTTTTTTTTTAATATTGGTATAAATAAATTCAGACTGGCCCAAATACATTTTAGGCTTAGGGTTACAATTATGGTCAGGAACAGAGCTAGATTTAGGGTTAGGATTTTTAATTTGGTTTTGGGAAGTTTAGTCAAGCTGGTTTCCAACTGAAAAGGGAGAGCTACAAACAGTACAGCTCCGGTTAGATTCACATCTGTGTCAAAGGTTAAGTTTGAAACCTTTATTGCACAGCTGTAACTGGACCCGTCTTACAACAGACATCAACAGCGTCTGATGGCCCCATTGACCACAAGCCTTAGCATTTCTCTTTTTTAAGGTGGCAAAATGTATCTAATTATGGAGCATTATAGGAACAAAGGATATATCTTTGCATTATTAAGCCGATAGGTCATTCAGGAGAATGGAGAAGCTGATTGGTAGCTCTTGTAGCTGTAATAGCAGGCTTACTAGGAAATGACTGAACTGAATGTTGAACATGTTGACATAAGAGAATATATTTACAGATTTATAGTTTCTGGCATGTTGATAATTTTGTGTCTAAGGGGTCTGTAATTTCCTCCTGGCTGGTATAGTTGTACATGTAATTTGCAATTGTTTGGAAACTTCCGCTCGCCATTACTTTCTGTTATCAGTTCTACTGCTGTTATAATCTGTACATAACCATGGTGGAAGTGTCAGGCTTTGTCACATATATCCTTCTGTTCTCCTGCTTTCCTGTCCTAATGATGCAATTTGACTGGTCAGCTGTCTTCTGTCTGAGCTCATGCCCCATTTTGTGAAATAACGACCAAGGTGGTACAGGCAGATAAAAAGTGATGTCAAGTTTACTTTAGTAAACTTACATTCTCTAATTATGGCACATATCATGTTGTGTTATAAAGTAGAGGTGACTGAATGAGTTTCTACACATGCTTCTTCTTGTCACTGTAAGGTATAGCCTTTAATAAGAACCTTTGCCTTGTATAGTAGTTTTATTCTAATTTAAACATTTATATTTCACATCTACCTTTATATTTCATATCTTGAATTTTATTTTGATTAGATTTCCTTCTTTATGACTAAGACACATTTTAAAATATTTCCATATGTTTATAGACAGATTGGAAGTTATACATATAAAAAAGACAATGTGGACAACCATCAAAACCAATGCAATCACTGATGTAGGCCCTTAGGGCCTCATGTATGAAAACACACTTAGTGGTTTAACAGCTATAGGATTATATTTTTTATGCTGCCAACATTTTTTCACATCTATACTAATAAGTAATCAAAATGGACTAACTATATTTAAGCAAAAGCAACATGTTTCCTTATTAGGGCTTGTTCACGCGGAGTTTGACATGCAATTCTTTTTAAGACGGATCCGAGCTGCGCTTTTGAAACAGGCAGCAGCGATCTCTCATGTGAACGCCGCTGCGTGTTCGTCATAGCGAGCAGTGATAATCTCACTGCTAATTGTTTAGATCCGTCTTGGGGACCGACAGAGCGGAACCCAAGACGGTTCCTCAAAGCGCGTGTAATATGGTGTGTAAGCTCCGTGGGAACATGCCGTTGGTGTTATTGTTTGTATATTCTTCAGATAGTATTTTATACATACAGTTGAAACCAGAAGTTTACATATACTACTGTATATAAAAAGACACTTTTGCTTGTTTTTCTCACTATCTGGCATGAAATCAGAATAAACCTTACCTCTTTTAGGTCGATTAGGATTACCAAAATTATTTATATTTGCCAAATGTCAGAATAATAAGAGAGAATTTTTAAGGCATTTTTATTACTTTCTGCAAAGTCAAAAGTTTCCATACATTTCATTAGTATTTGGTAGCATTGCCCTTAAACTGTATGACTTGGGTCAAACGTTTTGGACATCCTTCCACAAGCTTCTCACAATAGTTGGTAGGAATTTTGGCCGATTCCTTCTGACAGAACTGGTGTAACTGGTAATCCTAATTGACCTAAAACGGGTAAGGTTTAGTCTGATTTCATGTCAGATACAGAGAAAAACATGCATATGTGTCTTTTTATATAGTGTATGTAAACTTCTGGTTTCAAATGTACATGTATATACACATATACGTATACACACACATAATTGTTGGTGCCCTTCAGTTAAAGAAAGAAAAACCCACAATATTCAATGAAATAACTTGAAACGAACAAAAGTAGTAATAAATTAAAATTTACTGAGAATCAACTAATACCGGTATTAATCAGACATTGCTTTTGAATTGTGGTTCAACCAAAATATGAAAAAGCAAACTAATGAAACTGGCCTGGACAAAAATGATTGCACCCTTAACCTAATATTTTGCTGCACAACTTTTTGAAGCAATTTTAGCTAAAAAACAATTTCTATAACTCTCAGTGACAATTCTGCACCTGTCCACAGTCAGTTGGCCCACTTCTCGTGAGCAAACTGCTCCTGCTGTGTTAGGTATGAAGGCACTGTCTCCAGACTGAATGTTTCCGCTATTTCCACAGATGTTCAATAGGAGAAGCCATTTCAGAATAGTCCAATGCTTTGCTCTTAGTCATTCTTGGATTTTTTTTGCGGTGCGTTTTGGATCATTATGCTGTTGGAGGACAAGCTTTCTGATACTTGACAGCACATTTCACTCCAGAATGCTTTAATAGATTTCATTTTTCCCTGCACAGAATTAATATACCCTGTGCCATATGAAGTACAGCAGCCCCAATATATAACTGAGCCCCCTCCATGTTTCACAGTAGGTACAATGTTCTTTTCTTTGTATGCTTTATTTTTGTGTCTGTAAACATAGAGCTGACGTGACTTGTCAAAAAGCTCCAGTTCTGTCTCCAAATGACATTCTCCCAGAAGCTTTGTGGCTTGTCAACATGCACTTTCTCAAATTCCAGTCTGGCTTTTTTATGGAATTCGTCATGCCTACAAAGTTTCCAGTTAGTTGATGTCTTGACCTGTTGTAATATGACTTTCTCTGCTTATATTGGCAATTTGTTATTTTTAAGAATTCTAGGACCCTTTGAAGGTCATGTCTTGGTTGTATTAAAAGTCTGTGAATTTTCAATTTCTCTTATATACATCCTTGTCTGAAGAAAGTGAGCTAGTTCTCACGAATCTCACCATCAAATATACTCTGTTAGCCTGAAAAAAGGTATCGCCTGATTTCTTCACTCTTCCACTTCAATTCATTTAGTCCACTTTGGCAAAGACAGCAACAGATGGTGTGATCTGAAACTGATGTACTTTGATCCTAGAGTTCACCTTTAATCTCTTTGAAAGTTGTTATAGGCCCTTTGGCTACCATTTGTATTATATTGTCATCAATTTTTCTCTAGCAGCCACATCTAGGGAGGTTGGCTACAGTCACATAGACCTTAACCGCTTAACGATCCTGGACATATGAATACGTCCCAGGGCCACTAAGGGGCTTTGCAGGGGGATCGCTCGGCGACCCCCCGCACAGCCGACTGGGTTGTTAACGGCTGATTGCTAGCTAACACCCGGACAGTGACAGCGTCGGCGGGTGGCGCCGCCTGCTGGCGCTGTTTAATCCTTAAGACACCGCGGCAAAGATGGCCGCGGCGTCTGAATGAATGACAATCAGTGGCCGCAGTTAGGCGTCTCGGCACCACCGCGCAGCTTAGCTGGCAGCGATCTGGACGACCAGAACGGCTGTGGGAGTGCCCTGTGTAACACTCCGTTCACTGGCCATGTCTTGAATTTTGGGAAATGGGGGGGTGGTGTGGGCGACGGTTTGCCCCACTTCCGGCCGTAGACAGGAAGTGGGAAACAGGCCATCTTTGTACACCCTAATGCATTGCCTATGCACTAGGCATTAGGACTGTATTAACAATCGCACCCCCTAGTTGTCAAGCACCATAGGGGGACTCAATGATACGTGAAAAAAATACTAAAATAAATAAAGTTTTAAAGTACAAAAAAAAGTATTAAAGTTCCAAATTCACCCCCTTTCTCCATTTTACAATAAAATCATTAAAATAATAAAAAAAGTTAACATATTTAGGTATGCCGTATCCGAAAGACAAGTCCGATCGATAAAAAATATAACATCATTTATCCCGTACACGGAAAAAAAAACAACGTTAGAAGAAAAAAAATTCCCAAACGCCAAATTGTGTTTTTGGTCATTTTACGTCACTTCAAAATGGAATAAAAGTGATCAAAAAAGTCGCATGCATTCCCTAAACTGCTATCGATAATAGTACACTTTAGCCCGCAACAAAATGCACCCTCATGATGTCTGTAGGTGTTAGTAAAAAAAGTTATTCGGTTGACAAAATGGCGCCGCAAATTAAAAATAGAAAAAAGTTTGGAATTTTTTTTACGGTACCAAAACATAAGGAAACTTACATGTTGGTATTGCCGGGATGGTATCAACTTGGTAGAATACGATAATACATTATATTTACCAAGATTGAACAATGTATAAATGCAAAACACCTGGAAACATGGACGTTTTTTAAAATTTGGTCACATTGGAATTTTTTTGCGGTTCCAGTATATTCTATAGTACAGTGAATAAACACCATTAGATAGTACATCTTTGTCCCCGCAAATAAAGCCTCAATATGTCTATGTAGGTGGGAAAAATTAAAAAAGTTATGGCTCTGGGAAGGCGAGGAGGGAAAAACGAACGTGTCAACAACAAAAAAACGCTGGGTCCTTAAGGGGTTAAACTTCAAAACAATAAGTGAAAATGTAGAAACAAAAATATCAAACTGTTTGGAGATGGTCTTATGGCCTTTAACATGTTTGTCTATAATTTTTTTTTCTAATCTCCTGAGACAACTCTTTCCTTTGCTTCCTTTGCTCCATGTTCAGTGTAGCTAATTGGCTAAGTGGTTAATTCAAATGTCTTACCCCTTGAAATATTTTCACTTATGAAGAGTATAATTTGTGTGATTTTTTTTCTTTTTAATTGGACATTCACAGAATTAGTGCCCCTGATTGCCTTAAGAGCCACCTGTAAATGCTGTCCCATTGCAAAAACATTTTACACAAATTCTACTCTTCATTAGTGTTGAGCGATTTTTATCGACAAAGTTGAAATCGGCAAGGTTTTTATGGTGATCGAATTTTCAGATTCATGCGATAATTAAGCGTTTTATTAAAAATCTGAGCATCATCTAATTAAGATCGCGCCTTTTTCGGGCTTCCTGTAATTTTGGCGGCCAGCAAATCAGATTACAGAATTGAGCAGGGTGACATGTGTGTGCAACGTCATGGACTGGGATGTGTTTGGTTGTCGATTGGCTGGAAAAAAATCACATGACTGTTTTTTTACATAGATACAGCGTTTTTCCTGTTTCAGCCTCAGTGTCTCTCTGCGTTCTCATAGGAAAGGGACATGCGCTCTGTATGTGGCAAAGTCAGCGAAAATTATCTATTTTTGCACCAGAGAAAACCTTACTTTAGCTGTGATCCGTCAATTTAGTTAGATTAGATTAGAGATTTGAAGAATTTATGTAGCTTAGCTAGAGAATTTTAAGCAGCATCTACCGCTGTAATTCACGGCTGGTGGGGCGGGGGGGGGGCCCCGCGGCGAACACAGACAAGCTCTATTTTAAAGACATTGGATAAAGTTCACCAAGACTTAGTGTAGGCCATTGTAGTGGAATATCTTTTATTATTAACAGATTGATATTGATATATTTCCATGGATATTGGGCAGCCCTGAACTTATATTGGTAAACATCATTCTAGTAAACTGCAGGTCTCTTTGTTTGCTGCCAAAAACTACTCTTTTATCACAGTATACATTTCAGATAGGTGTTATTTTAATTTTTGTGACTGTTGATATATCCACCTTGCACTTAAATTACAATACAGCAATCTTGTAGTCCAGCACAGGTTGTTTGTTGCCAAAAATACCGTGTATCGTACGAAAAACATCACAGTTAACGTTGTTTTTTGACTTTTGCGCACCGGTACTGTTCATTGACGCTGCATTCTACGTAAATCTTAAAACAGCAATTCTATATTCACCACACGGTGGATTGAAAGGTGCAAAAAATACCATTTATTATATCAAAAACATAACAGTTACGTGTGTTTTTGACTTTTGCGCACCCGAGTACTGTTCGATAGACGCAGAATCTACGTAAATCTTAAACAGCAATTCTTATATTCACACAGGTGAATTGAAAGGTGCAAAAAATACCGTTTATTATTCAACAACTTAACAGTTACGTTGTTTTTGATTTTTGCGCACCAGTAATGTTACATTGACGCGTGCATCTACGTAATCTTAATACAGCAATTCTATATTCACCACAGTGTGATTGAAAGGTGCAAAAAATGACCATTATTAGATCAAAACATAAACAGTTACGTATCGGTTTTTGACTTTTGCGCACCAGTACTGTTCATTGGACGCATCATATACGTAAATCATAAAACAGCAATTCTATATTAACACAGGTGGAATTGAAAGGTGCCAAAAAAATTACCGTTTATTATATCTACATAACAGTTACGTGTTTTTTTGACTTTTGCACACCTGCATTGTTCATTGACGCGTGCATCTTACGTAAATCTTTAAACAGCAACTTCTATATTTCACCACAGATGTGGAATTGAAAGGTGCAAAAAAATATCGTTTATTATATCAAAACATTAACCCCCCCCTTGTTACGATTTTTTTTGACTTTTGCGCACCCAGTACTGTTCATTGACGCAGCATCTACGTAAATCTTTAAAACAGCAATTCTATATCACACAGGTGAATTGAAAGGTGCAAAAATCCGTTTATTATATCTAAAACATAACAGTTACGTCGTTTTTTGTTGACTTTTGCGCACAGTACTGTTCATTGACGCAGAATCTACGTAAATCTTTAAAACAGCAATTCTATATTCACCAACAGCGTGAATTGAAAGGTGCAAAAATTCCATTTATTATATCAAACATAACAGTTACGTGTTTTTTGATTTTGCGCACCAGTACTGTTAGTGACGCAGCATCTACGTAAATCTTAAAACGCAATTCTATATTCACCACAGGTGAATGAAAGGTGCAAAAAATTCAGTTTTTATATCAAAACATAACAGTTACGTAATTTTGGTCTTTGCGCACCAGTACTGTGAATGACGCAGCATCTACGTAAAATTCATAAAACAGCATATTCTATATTCACCTCTGGTGTATTGAAAGGTGCTTAATATACAGTTTATTATATTCAAGAACATACAGTACGTAGTTTTTTGGACTTTGCGCAACCCAGTACTGTTCATTGACGCAGCTTCTACGTAAATCTTTAAAACAGCAATTCTATATTCACCACAGGTCGAATTGAAAGGTGCAAAAAATTCCATTTATTATACAAAACATAACAGATACGTGTTTTTTGAATTTTGCCAGTCCAGATTTGTTTGATAGACACCTTGCAGTTAATTTGAATCCAGCAATTTTGGTTTTGATTAGAGGGATTGAGAATAGCTGTGATTTGCCGTCTTTAATAAGAGACTTTCCCAAAAAACTATTCCATACCTTCTCAAATTTTTAAATTTTGGACAGGTGGAGGAAATGCAGGGTGGTAAGGAGCAAGAGGGGGGTAGCCATGGAGGTAGAGGTACGAGAGAAGGTGCTCCTTCCAGTGCTGGCGACAACCGGCATGCCAGCGGATGTCAGTTGCAGGACCCTCAGGGCCTGTCATCGTGGGTCAGGGCCTGTGATCTAGTATTGCGAACATCAGTGCCAATCTGTCCTTCAGTGGTTAATGCAACCTGCATCTTGCCAGTTTTACCTCCTGTCCTCCAGTCACGGCACAAATGTCGTCATCAGGCATCATTCAGCATCCGTCCAACATGAGCAGCCAATGTCAACTCGTTGTACCCACCACTGTGGATAATCCATTGTCTGAACGACCTCTTTGATGACAATGCGGTGGGTCAGGAATGGCATGTTAAAAGATCAAGAGATGATTTAGTCTGCTCTGACCGCCCGTTACCGATGCATCAGAGGAGGTGAAGGAAGCCGGTCAATCGGCAAAAAATCCCACGGAGACGGTCGGCAACGCCTGCAGTGCCCCTTGCTTGTAGCCCGCAGCTTCTGGATGCAGAAAGTCAGGGAAGACCAGGTCACTGTGTTGCTGATGATGATTGATGACGGACATGCGGATCCATCCTGGTCTTTCCGTAGATTTGCTAGCGAGCGCTTCATCAGTGGACGAGGTGGAAGACGATTGGGGGTAGTGTCAATAGGGTCCCGCCACAATAAAGGTGGAGAGGGCGGTAGCAGAAGGTGCGCTGATATGATTCCGCCAGCCACGGTCAGCGCAAAACCCCGCTCCTCTCTTACTCGGCGTGTCAAAAAAGGTCCAGGACCTATAAGCCTCGGGCCTTTCTTTGAGCAAGCTCTGATTCACCCAGAGATGTCTTATGCCGCCTTTGCCGTAATACGCATAGTAGAGCAAGAACCTGTAAGTGGTTAACCAACACAACATGTTAGTCACATGGCAGCGAATGCATGGAGTTGAAATGGAGGAATCTCTGCTTGGCCAAAAAAAGGGCCAGATCCGTCGCCGGGCCTCAAACACGGGTCCACCCTCTGTCTCCGCCTTCCTCATCCTCCGCCCACCACCAAGCGTTCCTCAGATTGCATGTCTATCTGAGTCATGATCAGGGATCAGCCTCCGCTTCAGCCTCCAACGTCGCGCCAGAGAGTTACCACCAGCACCAACAGAGAACCCATCCTAACACTTCTCCTTCCGCCAGTTTGACGACTGCACGCCGTACCAGCGGCAGTCTAGCTGCAGCTCAGGGCCTTCTTCTTCAACGGTTTGGGAACTGAAGAAAACACTTTAACCACAAAACCTTCCCAAAGCCATAAGCTGTAATGTCGGCATGCCAGCTTTTTGGCTTGGAAATGTTGCCTTTCCGTCTGGTGGATCACAGATGGGTTCCGCACGTCATGGCCCTCGCCTGCCCCAAATACAGATGCCGTGCAGGCATTTCTTGCCAGAAAAGCCGTCCCTGCCTGGCCACCACGTGTCATCTAAAATTTCAAGCGCGTTGTCTGCATCTGTGTCCGGAAAATGTCCATCTCCCCAACGACACATGGACTAGTAAGGCACGGGCCTGGCCGCTATATCTCTTTGACAGCTAACTGGGGGCTGGGTGGATGTCTTGGCGTCTCTGGGGTGACGGTTGGCTCTCAGGCTCGGTCGCGGAGCTCTTCAAAAACAGCAGGGATGGTGCAGGCTCTTTCCCCCAAGGTCTCTGGTGGCAATCACGTGCCAGAGACAACCAGCCGTGTTGAAATTAATTGCCTTGGAGACCGTCCACACACAGGTCAGGAGCTGTGGACGGCTAGTAAGCAACGAGGACCGAGCCGGCTGGGTGAAAGAAACCTGTGTGACAGGCAAAGGTCGGTGTGCGATAACGGGCGATATCTGCTGGCGCCTTAGATCGTAGGCTGGAGCACATCCTTTTGGCCCCTGGCACATGTCATGAACCTTGTCGTCAAGAAATTTCTTAAAGAGCTACCCTGGGTCTGGACATGCCTGCTGAAGAAGGCTCGAGGTCTGAAGTTAGCACTGTCCGCCGTTTCGCACCCTGCTTTCGTCCCGCCTGGCTGCATTGCAGCGTCAGCTTCGCCTCCCCGTTGCAACCGTCTCATTGTTTGACATGGCAACACGCTGGATCCACTCCACATGCTCAGCGAATTGTGGCAGCAGAGCACTGCCATTACGCAGTACGAGGTGACACATGGCCTGACAAGCAGTGGTACAGATCCTCGGCGTGTTGAACCACGAGAGTGGAGGCAGTGAAAGGAGCTCTGGCACCATTCTTGCCAGTTTTGAAGAAGCCCACCAAATGGGTCAGTGCGGACAATGCCCTTGTCAGCATTGAGCATTGTGGTGATCTTTAGTTCTGGAACGATCGTTGGACACTCTTGAAACAACAGGTCCCGCCAAGCGATGGAGTGCGGAGACAGACAAAGATTCTGAGACACAGGAGCCTTTCTCTCGTCAAATCACAGGCGACGTTTCACAAATTTCATCGGTCTTCATTAGGCCAGTGGTTCGGGCGTCCAGAGCTGAGTGCAAGGTGGCGCATTCAGCTCTCAGGGTGATCATCTCAGGCAAGCAGGCTGTGTTGAAGCTGTGCGGAGCAGCGGTGGAGGAGGAGGAGGAGGAGAGTATTCTAGACACCGAGGTTACCGAACGTCAAGGCCTTGGAAAAGAGGTTGGCGCGAATTTGAGGCGGAGGAGGAAGATGAGGAATGATCAGTTTTTGCTAGTGCCTCGGACCTGAGGCTTGGGAAATCAAGGTCCCATCTCTCACTTGAGCTGCTTGGATGCTCTCCATTCCTCCAACATGATCCTCGCATTAAGGCCATCACAGATGAACACAACAGTTACTGGGTGGCCACCCTCATGGATCCCCAGGTACAAAACAAAAATCGCACTTTCCTTCCACCCACACAAATAGAGAGTAAAATGCAGGGAAATGGAGACCTTGCTGATTTATCAACTGGGAGGCATCTGTTTGCGTATGCTTTCAGTTCCACTAAATGTCACTGTGGAACAACATCATCGAGTGCAGCACGTAGGTAGAGTGCATGTAGGGCCGTAGCGGCAGCCGCCAGGCAAGGTGGCAGAAGCCTAATGTGGTGACCTCTTGCAATCTTTGTTTACCACCTCACTCAACGCATGCAATGCAGGGCACAACATTCCAACACACAGAGATCAGCTATAGATCTGGTGCGACGACTATCTGCGTTCAACACCGATGTTTTTGCATGTGTTCCGGACCCAATAGAACTTCTGGTATCAAAAGGTCGAAAAATTGGCCGAGCTGGCTCGTCACGCCATAAAGAAGGGTGGGTGTGGTTTGTCATGCCAGCAGCCAGCGTCATATATGAGTGGACCTCAGCACGCTGTGGAGTTCATTCCAGACAAAGCATCCGGCTTTCCACAGGATAATTTGGATCGTTTTTTTTTGGGGGGGGGGGGGACCCCCCTTGTCATCAAGATGAAATCAAGGCCTGATCTCTGATGAGGTTGTGGGCCCCAATTGCCAGAGGTCACCGATTAGTTGATCGGTTACTTCCATTCCTTTTCAAACAGAAATTGTCTCTTGAAAACTTTTTTTTTTAAAATGATCAATTCTTACTGCAATTTTTATTCTCTTTTCCCAACAGTTCATTTTGATGGTTTTGCTGTGAGGAGACTGTAAAAGACAGCAAGGTTTCTGACAACACCGTATTCCATTTACTCACTTTATCTTAAGAAGTTTTCGCACAGTGTCAATGGTTTGAGTTTATGTTGCTGTGAGAATACAGCAATAATCATGGTCCTTTGAACTGAAATGTGACTTCTAAGTGCATTTCTCCCTCACAATTTTTTAATAGTGGTTGAGAAGTCTATTTATAATTTTTGGGGTCATGTTGCTGTGAGATACAGCTATAATTATAGGTTCACTTTGGAATAGAAATGTGGCTTCTAAGTGGGCATTTCTCCTCACAATTTTTAACAGTGACTGAGAAGTTATTTTTTATAATTTTTTGGTCATGCTGCTTTGAAATGCAGCAATTACTACAGATTCCTATTATAAAAAAATGTAGTTTCTAACAGACATTTGTTCTTCACAATTGACCAAAGTGGCCAAGGGGTCATGTTGTGAATTTATTGGAGGGGCATTTTGCTGTGACATGCAGCTATACTATCAGGTTTCGCTATCTAAAAAAATTCGTTTCTAACAGACATTTGTTCTTCACAATTGACCTAAGTGGCTCAAGGGTCATGCTTTGAATTTTGGGGCATTTTGCTTTGACATGCCAGCTATACTAAGGTCCTATTCTAAAAAAATGTTGTTTTAACAGACATTTGTTCTTCACAATTGTCATGAGTGGCTCAAAGGGTGATGGTGCTGTGTCAGAAACATGAATAGTTGGACACTGTTACAATGGGAACATATTGCAAAATGACTTGTTTTTGCAAGATCTTTAACATAGTATTAAACCTGTATTGAGACAACCATTTTTATACAATGAAAAAGAGAAACAAAGACAGGTGGGATACCATTCCTATTTTAAAAAATGTGTTTTCTGATTAAAGTACTAAAAAACTTGCATGTACCAAAATAGCCTAGTTAAAAAAATTTCCTCTGAATTGTACAAGGGATGGTACAGAGATGAAACTTGACAGATGTAGGTTATCAGGAGAAAATGGGAGTATGGAGCACAGGACAGAGAACAAGTACAGAGACCATTTCCTCAGCACGTGAGTAAAATGAGAAAAAGAATGCCAAGATAAAGGGCACCTGGGTTGTAAATAGGAGCGGTTAACCACCAGTATTTCCAGTGACAGCTCAAATGGTCAACAAATCATACGGCTAGGGGCAAGCGCTACCAGGTATTGACTGGTGTACAGAGGGAAGGCTGGAGTTCTCACACTTCCGCTTCAGCACTAAGCTTCTGCACGAAGTTTTTCAGTTTGCTGCGTCATCAGGGCATTTAACCTGCGTGTTAATAGATGACGGACGCCAGCCTGGGCTTTCACCGATCCCACTGTACTTCGGCCCGTAGGTCATGCTGTGGCCAGGAATGGTATAGTCAATGTCCAGTTCAACTAAAATGGTGGTTGAAAGACTCTTTTTCCGGACTTTTTAATGTGGGGGTCATGCAGGTTTGGGGCTCATGCTGTGGCCCAGGACAGGTATAGTTCAATGTTCCAGTGAAACTAAAATGGTGTTGGGAAAGACTCATTTTTTCCAGACACCTTTTTAAATGTGGGGGCATGCAGGTTTGGGGCTCATGCTGTGTGCCCAGGACTGGTATCAGTCAATGTCCAGTGATGAACTAAAATGGTGGTTGAAAGACTCCTTTTTGGCACTTTTTAAATGTGGGGGTCATGCAGGTTTGGGGCTCATGCTGTGGCCCAGGAACAGGTATAGCTCAATGTCCAGTGAAACTAAAAAAAGTGTGGTTGAAAGTCTCTTTCTCGGCACTTTTTAAATGTGGGGGCTGGGGGGCATGCAAGGTTTGGGGCTCATGCTGTGGCCCGGACAGGTATAGTCAATGTCCAGTTGAAAACTAAAATGGTGGCTGAAAGACTCATTTTTCCAGAACTTTTTAAATGTGGGGTTCATGCAGTTTGGGGCTCATGCTGTGGGCATTAGGACAGGTATAGTCAATGTTCAGTGAACAAAATGGTGGCTGAAGTCTCCTATTCTCGGCACTTTTAAATGTGCGGGGTCATGCAGGTTTGGGGCCTCATGCTGTGGCCCAAGGACAGGTATAGTCAACTGTCCAGTTGAAAACTAAAATGGTGGTTGAAAGACTCCTTTTTCTGGCAACTTTATAAACTGTATGGGTCAGACAGTTTAATGGTCATTCTGCGGTACAGACAGATATAGTTAGTGTCCAGTTTCAACTTAATATAGTGGTTGAAGACTCCTGTTTGCGGCTCTTTTTAAATGTGGGGGTCATGCAGGTTTGGGGGATCATGATGCGTTCCAGGTCCAGGGATATTCACTGTCCAGTTCATGTAAGATGATGGTTTCAAATCAACTGCCTTCTGGCGCTTTTTATATTTGTGGGTGAGGCAGGTTAAGGTCAGGGTGTGGTACAAGAACAGGGATAGTGATGAATGGTCTGTGACTTTTTTTTGTGACTTTATAACCTAAGTGTGTTTGCCTAAGATGTAGCAGTATCATTCTGACTGTTGTGGATGTTTAATTTAGCTTCTCTGCCTTGTTTGGGTGTAATAATGTAGGTGTTGTTGCTCTCCCATAGAGCTTTAATGGTAACGCCCTTCATAATCTCGATGCTCCTATCGAAAAACTTATCGTTTGCGGTCGACTATCGACTAACGAATCGATCTCGATAGCCAACGCAATCGCTCAACACTACTCTTCATAAGTGGCATTTGAATTAAACACTTTCATTTATCCACCTTGTGCTAAGGG
The DNA here is from genome assembly GCA_025379985.1 of Phyllomedusa bahiana. Lineage (NCBI taxonomy): Eukaryota > Metazoa > Chordata > Amphibia > Anura > Hylidae > Phyllomedusa > Phyllomedusa bahiana. The sequence goes on along the minus strand of JAODAL010009744.1, from coordinate 15,755 downwards.
CCACCCTTATGGATGTAAATTTGTTCACGTGGGATATAGTTGTTCACATGAGACATGTGTACAGTATATCCCATGTGAACAGACTGTTGGTTATATATATATATATATATATATATATATAGATAGATATAGATATAGATTATATATAATCTATATATATATCTTATATATATAGCATTATATATATATATGTGTGTGTGTGCGTGTATATATATATATATGTATAATATATATTGTTATATATATATCATTTTTATTTTATATTTATATATATATATATATATATATATATTAATATATATATAATATATATATTTAGATATATTATACACACATACATACATCACGACGTTCAGAAGTTTGGGGGCACTTAGAAATTGCCTTATTTTGAAAGAAAAGCCTCAGTTTTATTTTCATTGCAAGCTATCATTAAATGAATTCAGAAATACTCTATACATTGTTAATGTGGTAAATGGACTATTCTAGCTGCAAAGTCGGTTGTTAAATGCAATATTACATAGGTGTATAGAGGCATTTCAACACATTCCTCCAGTGTTTTCTAATGGTACATATGTGTTTGCTAACTGTGTCAGAAAAACTATTGGATAGTTGGAAACCTTGTGCAAGTATGTTAGCACAGCTGATAAACAGTTTTGTGATTAGAGAAGCTAAAAACTGACCTTCCTTTGAGCTAGTTGGAATCTGAAGCATTACATTTGTTGTGGCTCGATTAAACTCACAAAATGACCAGAAAAAGAGAACTTTCAGTGAAACTCGACAGTCTATTCTTGTGCTGAGAGATGAAGAGTTATTACATGTGAGAAAATGCCTAAGTACTGAAGATTTTTCCTCTACAACGGTGTGTACTACTCTTCAGAGGGGTAGCACAAACACAGGCTCTAACTGGAGTAGAAAGAGAAGTGGGAGGCCGCGCTGGACCAACTGATCAACAAGGACAAGTAATTAGAGTCTCTGTTTTGAGTAAATCGATGCCTTACAGGTCCCCTAACTGGCAGGGCTTCATTAAAAATAGTACCCGCAATAACGCCAGTGTCAACGTCTACAGTGACAGAGGAGAATTCCAGGATGCTGGCCTATCAGGGAAGTGGTGAAAAAGAAAAAGGCATAATCTGAGACTGGTAATAAAAGGAAAAGATTATATGGACTAAGAAACACAGACATTGGACAGAGGTAGATGGAACTAAAGTGGTTATGGAAAGAAAACAAATCAAAGTTTTTGAGGTGTTTGGATCACACAGAAGAACATTTGTGAGACGCAGAACAACTGAACAGATGCTGGAAGAGTGTCTGACGTCATCTGTCAAGCACATTGGAGGTCATGTGATGGCCTGGGGTTGGTGCTGGTGGAGGTAATGTGATGGTCTGGGGTTGCTTTAGTGCTGGTAAAGTGGGAGATTTGTACAAGGTAATAGGGATTTTGAATAAGGATGGCTATCACTCCATTTTGCAACGCCATGCCATACCCTGTGGGGGGAGCTTGATTGGAGCCAATTTCATCCTGCAACAGGACAATGACCCAAAGTACACCTCTAAATTATGCCAGAACTATTTAGGGAAGAAGCAAGCAGCTGGTATTTTATTGTATTGTGGGAGCAGCTTGACCGTATGGTACGCAAAAAGTGCCCATCAAGCCAATCCAACTTGTGGGAGGTGGATTCTGGAAGCATGAGGTGAAATTTCTCAGATTACGCTCAGCAAATTAACAGCTAGAAGTGCAACAGGTCTGCAATGCTGAATTGCTTGTAAAGGGACAAAAAAGCAGGTTGGAAGTAGAAGAAAACTATATTTCATAAAAAATATTATTTCCAACCTTGTCAATGCTGATGATATTTCTATTCATTTTGCAATCATTTGATAAATAAAAGTAATATTGAGTTTCAGGAAAACACAAATTCTTCTGGGTGAATCCCAATTTTTGAGTCGATAATCTTTATACCTATATACTCGTGTATAAGCCGAGTTTTTCAGCACAAAAAATGTGCTGAAAAATCCCCCCTCAGCTTTACGTCGAGTCACTGTCGGCACCCCCGGGCGCTGCGTTGGCCCGAGTGCCGACAGGGACACTTCAGCTATATGCGGCTCCTCAGGGGAGCGCATATAATGAAGGCATGCGTTTGGCTCCCGTCACTGTCAGTGATCTCTTTCCCTGCATGCGACTCCTCGGAGCGACATGCAGGAGAGTGATAACCACTGCTGTTTTGCTAGAGATGTGAGCGCCCGTGCTCTGCAGTTGGGACTCCGGGCGGCCGCAGACTCGCCAGCCAGTTCCGGAGGTTTCCGCACAGCAGCGCGCGTCATCACGCTGCTGGGTCCGTCGCGCGGCCTGAGGACGTCTCCCGCCTGTGGCGGCAGAGAAAGAGCAGAGCGGAAAAGGCGTGGGTGGAGCGCGGGGGGATTCAGGTGAGTACAATTACTCGTATTTTTTTTTAAAACCCTGCTCTAGACTGCTACAGAAAACTATGGGGACATAACCTGACCTACAGAAAAGACTTTGGGGACATAACCCTTGCCTACAGAAAACTATGGACTAACCTGCCGTACAGAAAACTATGGGGACATAAAACCTGCATTAGAAAACTATGGGGACAAACCCTGCTACAGAAAACTATGGGGACATACACTGCTCTAGCCTGTATCTACAGAAAACTATGGGGACAAAACCCTGCACTACAGAAACTATGGGGACATAACCCTGCCTACAGGAAACATATGGGACATTAAACACTCGCCTACAGAAAACTATGGGACAAAACCGTGCCTACAGAAAACTATGGGGACATATCCCGGCCTACAGAAAACTATGGGGACATAACCCTGCCTACAGAAAACTTATGGGTACTTAACCCTGCCTATAGCACTGCTATAAAAAATCTTATGGGGACATAACCCTGCCTATGGCACCTATGGGGACAAAACCTGCCGTATGGCTACATATTGGGGACATAACCCTGCTAGCGCTACCTTTGGGGAATAGCCCTTCGTATAACCACCGTGAGGAACATAAACTGCTATTAACTTCCTATGGGGACATAACCCTGCTATAACTACCTATGGGACTAAACCTGTCAATAACTACTTATGGGGACAAACACTGCCTATACCTACCTAAACTTTGCATATGGGGACATATACCTGCCTATGGGGGACACTATACATATACCTGTCTATACTGTGTTATGGGGGACATTAAACTGCCTATGGAATTTTATTGGTATCTATTTTTAGTTTTGAAACTTACAGTAAGCCGCTACATTTTCTACAATAGGCTTTCCCGTCTTTTGTGACAAAAGTAGGATGCTCTCGCTTTTACTGGGATCCCGACTTATACTCGAGGTAATATACGCGGTTATATATATATCATATATATATATATATATATATATAGCTATATATAATATATATTATATGTATCCTGAGCAGAAGGTGAAAAAACGGAAAGAGGTCTAATTCAATTGCCTCACCCATCGATGTTGTTCATTATGAAGAGTAGACTTAATGTCAATTCTTTTGCATCTTGCACAGCATTTACATGTGCCTTAGGTGGAAATTAGGTGGCACTAACAATAACTCACAATTTTTGAAAATGCAAGGTCCCCTTGTAAATGTTGTCCAATTTATAAAAACAATTCACACAAATTATTTTCTTCATAAGTGATTTTTTTTTTTTAATGTTCTAAACTTGAAGCTTCATAGTTATATAAAGCATTAGTTTGGGTCCCATATTTTTCTCTGCTCATTTTTATACTTTTTATATATAGTATATATGGCCTATGGTTATCAAAGCAGCTACAGTACAAGTTTGGTTTCGGGCGTGTTTTATATCTAATTTTTTTAACTTTATGTAAATTTTTATATTATTTTAGGTCATAAAAGAGTCTAAGGGATATTTACACACAATATCTATCTTTTCTCATGACACAATTTTCCATGGTATCATGGGCAGGTTGTAATGATCGGCACATTCACAGCGAGTTATAGTTGTCTACATTACACTTGATAAAATCTGACTACTATTTTTCCCTCAGGTAGCCTTCAAGCACTTTCACACTGGAATATTTTGGTCAGTATTTTCTATCAGTATTTATTGATCACAACTAGTAAAGAGAGAAAGGGCAAATCTTTCGAAAATTCATTTTTTTCTTTTGCATGTTTCACTTCAGGTTTTGGCTTGCAAATACTTACTAAAATATTGCTGTATTAGAGTGGCCTTAGGATGAATTCACACATAACAGATTTAGTAAAGCGTTTTTGCAACTGCCCATTTATTTTAAATAGATCTTGCAGAAAACCTTCTACTTGCTGCAGAAGCAAACGCATTCAAATGCAACTTATTGAGCTAAAGAAATGTCTGCTTTAAATATATTGCGTGTAAATTGAACTCTAAAAATGAATGTATGAATTTTTTTTTTTTATTCACCGTACATTCTCAAAACTAATTAAAACCAATTGATTAATTGGTTTATAAAACGTAGTCCCATCTTCCTGTGTCACAGAGCCTGCTCTTCACAGCCTCTTCAGGCTCCCATTTCCTGTTCAGGCTGTGGGCAGTTCTACAGCAGCAACTAACATTTCAGCTCTGCTATTCCTAGCTGAGCCTGTTAGAGATACATTGGGGATAGAGGGGTTTTAACAGTAAGGCAGAAGGTTACAGTGCTCTAATGGGTTAAGGTTTGTCACTAAGAAAGATCAACAAGCTCCTGTGCTGCTGATATGACACAGCAGGGAGTGACGTCAATATCCCACCCAGGAGCTAAAGCAGAGGTAAGTGGCCGATAAAATAGTAAACATTCTGTAACCCAGAACCAGCCTACCTGTGAAATGAAGCAAAATCAGAACACTAATGTATCTGGTAAAAATCTTTATTTACTTTAGCCAACATGTTTAAAGCTAATAGAAAAAGCCATTCAAGCAGTTTTGGGAAAACTGCACCGTTGTAACTTTCTGACCAAAAATTGTACCATTCCAAGGCTTTGTAAGATCACTCCGCAGTCAACAGATTTGTCACGAGTCTACAAGATTGTTTGCCAGAATTGTCAAGTTCTATATAGACATCAGTAAGACATTAAGACATTATTACAAGTATTTGGGTTCACAAAATGTGGAGCTGGCTACTCTTATTAATGATGCTGCTGTATACTAAACTGAATATCTTAATCACAGGCAGAAAAATGACAAATCTCTAGGTTTATTTTATCTGTATGTCAGGTGCTGTCCATGGTGCTTATGGATACAGTGTAATTGCATCCTCCCAATGAAGTCTATTAGCATTTATTCTAAAATTTAAAGAGCTAGTCCAGTATTAAGATATAAAAGTGTAATATATAAATGCATTATGCCAGGCTATAAAAAACAATTGTGAATTGAAAGAAAAAAAAATGCAATACTTAGAATGTGACCACTGTGAGATCCTGTGGTGGTGATCAGTTTGTTCTCACTACCATCAAAACAGTGGTGCCAGTAGTTGGAAACTCCCAACCCATCCAATAAAAAAAAACAAAAAAACAAACAGGTCCTTGAGTAAATATATCACTACACGATGATGTAACAATTATATCAACTTGCTTGTACTTAATGGTTTTATTTAAATAAATAATATATATATATATATATATATTATATATATTATATTATATATATATATATATCAAATTCATAAGACAATGGCACAAATTGTTATTAAATTATTAAAAATTCTGCACCATTTTTGTTTTAGCTGCTCCTTTAGTGATCCATTGTTTACAGCTCGTCTCCAGGGGATACGATCAGGGCTGAGAGCTTCTCAGCCCTGGTCACACATGCTCAGACATCACCTCTCTTCTCAGGCAGCGACTGAGTGTTCAAACAACGGGTGCTGTCATTCTACTCCCGTCCTTTGGACTAGTCAGTAATAAGTCAAACAGTGCAAATAACAAAAGAAACCTCAATCAGGTCTGTGCATTGAAAAAGAGGAAAAAAATCCACAGGTTAAGTTCCTGCAGGGATTTGAACCAAGGACCTTTGTGCTGTAAAGCAAAAATGTTACCTCTGAGCTACGGTGTAGCTACTTACAATTCTATACATAAACAGACCTTTCTTTGACTACACAGAGGAAAGGACTGGTGATGTCATCCTGCTGGGTCACATGATATGCAATTCAAACAAATCACACATGCCCCCTTCTGAGCACACAGAGCTGGATGCAGTAGGTATGAAATGATATCGTGGCAAAACCCCTTTAAGTAAAGTGCACATAAGCTGCTATTAAAATTTAATTATTTATTACTTAAAGACATATAAGTGCACAATTCATAAGAAAGTAAATTCCCCACAATATCCACAAGTGTTACTTAGTCACACGAGACACCCCACTGCACATTATTTTGTATATATACTGCATATACAATGTGGCAAACCGCTTCCATATCTGTTTTGTCTCTTTTTTGGGGGGGAGTGTATGTCTTGTTTTGTGAAGCAGAATTCATAATTTGACTTTATTTTGGCTTGTTAGAATCAGTTATAGGTAAATATGAATTTGGTCAAATTTGATGAAAAGAATAGTGCAGAATTTGGCAATGTTTACAGGATCAGGTACTGTCCATATGGGTTTGCTTCTAATGGTAAGAATGATGGTAACGTGAATGTAGCCAAGAGGTATGTTTATACAATGGATTTTAGCGTGGAATGCAATGCAACTTCCACATTTAAATCCACGTGCACAATGAATCCCATTCGTTTGACTGGGTAGTCCATATTGTAGTTCACACTGTTTGAAATCTGTGGTGCAGAAATAAAAATGGACTTGTCAATTCTTTGAAACGGATCCTTCTCGGAATCCACTTCCGCAGGTGTGACAATGAATTGACATCGATTGGGGCTAATCCGCTCCCAAATCAGAAGTGAGAGTTGCTCTACAAAGATGAATTCCTCAACAGAAATCCGAGGTATTGTCTTGGATTTTACACTGGATTTTTCTAATCGGAAAAACCTGAATTGTGAACATAGCTGCAGTCTCTTTTAGTTAAATAGAGGAGGTCGGTTACTAGTTATCAGGCAATCTGAATAGTTCTGTCACAAAACATAGACTGCATACAAGGCAGCTTAGTTGAAATGATTATATTTATATTGCTAGCTCTTGTGTTTCAAGCAAGTCCCTAAGGCTATGTCTACACTGCAGAGTACAAAAAACGACATGAAAACGAATTACTAAAAATGTTCATGAAACTGAGTTTTCTGTCCACTGCCTGTCAAAAGCAGCTGAAAAAACGGCAGTTTTTTGGTGCGTTTTTCGTTTTCTGAAGCGTTTTTTTGCAGCGTCTTTGCTCTGCTTTTTAATGTATGCACAAATATTAAGCTATTGGATGTAAGCTACACCCTACAGTTGGAGTTAATATGTTAAGTAGTCACTTCCTTTAGATCACTGTAGCCATTGTGAGCACATTGTCCTTTGTGTGCTGCTGCTGTGTGCTACTACTTTATTAAATTTTGCACCAGATTCTTGAACCAAAATCCACAAAAACCCACATTATTTTTCCATACAGCAAGATAACTGTGTTAGCGACAAAATCTGTAAAGAAAAGGATTTTAGCGGCAAAATCCCAAAAAAAAAGCATTATTGTGCCAAATTCCGTAAAAAAACTATTTTTAGTGTCAGAAGCGAGATCACTTTATTAGCGCCAAAGTATGTTCAGTAAAGGATTTTAGTGCCAAAATCCATAAAAAAACGGATTCTGGCACTAAAATCCGTAAAAAAAACCTTATTTTTAGCGTCCGACGGGAGATAACATTTTGGCGCTAATAAAGTTAAGAAAAGGATTTTAGTGCCTAAATCCGTAAAAAAAATGTATTTTTATCGTCACAAGCGAGATAACTTTAGTAGCGTGAAAATCTGTAAAAAAAAAAGTATTTTTAGCGAAAAAAATGTGAACTGCGCAAAAATCGTTAGTGACCAAAGCATGATCATTTTATTACGAATGGTACAAGAAAGGACACATCAGACACTTGTATGCAAATTTGATAAGTATTAACCTTTCTTACCACCCATTATAGGTGTAACTTGGGTCTGCTGGGAGGGTTTTCATTGAAAAATTGCGGCAAAAAAACGCCTCGAAAACGCGCCAAAAGACCTCCGGGGCTTTACATAGACTCATGTACTAAATTTTCTGCCCGGCTCTGGCGTTTTTTAGAACATGTTGCAAAATACAACCAATAAAAAAAACGAGCAGAAAAAAGCAGCTCAGTGTAGACAGCAGGAGGGTTTTACATTAGAGTCTATGGGAGATTATTACAGTCGTTTTTCCAGCGTTTTTTGAAAACGAAAAACGCTGAAAGAACTGACGTTTTTCTGTGCAGTGTAGACAGAGCCTAAGGCTGGGTTCACACGTCTTATTTGTGGGGCATAATTACACCCCGCAATTACGCCGTGTGGACGGGGGCGGGAGCGGGGGTGCGGCACTTCGCCGGCATATAGACATTCATTACCAGCCTCGCGTATACGCCGCTGGTAATTCACATGTCACTTATCTCCCCCCTCGACGGATTCGCCGGGCAGGGAGAGGAGACGTAATCCATAGTTCTCTATGAGAACTGTGGATTACCGTAATGACTGGGACGCATTCCAGTCGTAATTTGCGCACTCCGGCACGTAATTACGGACTGAAATACGTCTCATTTTAGGCCGTGTGAACATAGCCTTATACTGTCTATCAATGAGGAGCTTCGCTTTAAGAAAAGTGTAACTTCAGACTGAATTTTGGAAACAACATAGATCTGCTTCCTTTGTAACTAGATGACATTGGATTTAGCATAGGACAATATTATTGTTTGAGTTACTTTTTACTGCAAACTGTGTTCCTGTCATTTTTCTCCTACAGTTTTAAAGACAGCTTGGAGAAATCTTCATATTCTGACTGGTTAATAAACAACAGCATAGCTGAATTAGTTGCTTCCACGGGTCTTCCAGTTAACATCAGTGATGCCTATCAAGACCCTCGCTTTGATGCAGAGGTAAGTGGACTGCTGTGCTGAATACAGGTCCTACAGTATATTTATGAAGGCAAAAACTGAGAGGTTACCAATCACCGCTGGGTCTCATGAACACATGGATGTAGGATACTTTATTGTGCAGTGATATCTTATGTTATTGTATCTTATATTGTCTCATGTTATCTGATGTTAGATCACAACAAAAGCTATTGAAGAGTAGTGAAGAAGTTTAGATAACTTTCTGTTCCATAGTACGATAGTGCATTAATAGCCAAGTTAAGCTTTGCTACATCTGTAAACGTATTATGGCTCTTTGTAATCTAAAAGTTGTAATAAGTCATAGCAGGACACATTGAAGGGGTTTTGCCACGATGTAATGTTGACGTGGGATCCTCCAAAATGGGTATTTAATCACTTTTCTAAATATATGTGATTACAAAAAGTGATGCCTCTGAGAGCTACAGCTTTCTTTCCATGCCCTTAGTTACCTGACAGTTTATATTAGACACGACCAGGAGCTGATCTGGCCAGGCTTGCACTGCCTGCACTTCTTATCTGATGACAGGGAACATGAAGGAGCTAGCAAGGGACTGTGGAGAAATATCCTGTCTTTTGTATAGAGAATCCACTGATTCTAATGTAATTATTTGTGTAAACATTGTAGACGCTCCCTGGCACTGCTTGTCTCTACTCAGACCTCCTCCCTCTCCCCCGTGACTCAGCATGCTGAGTTATTTCTTGTCTCCTGATCAGATAAGAGGTAAGGAACTGACTTCTTGGCAAAACCCCTTTCAGACTAGTACAGGGCCTCACTGTACCTCTTTGTGCCTCCAAATTCATATGGAAAAAAACTGTTACATTGGGATGTTATTTTACAGAACATTTCTCACTTAGTACTTCTGCTGATTGTATATTTCTGCTGATTGTGCCGTTTCACAGAGCCACAGTCAGCTTCAGACTCCCACTTCCTGGTTAGGCTGTGGGTGGGTCTATAGCAGTAATTGATATATTAGCCATGCTATTCCTAGCTATTTCTGTTGAAGTGACATGACTGCTGGATATTTATAAAGTGTATTACACAAGGCTGCAGGGCTATAAGGCTTAAGACTTGTCATTAACTTAGGTAAACAAGCTTTTGTGCTAAAGATAAGACTCAGCAGGGAGTGGCTCACCATGGTTTTAATGACTGAAGGCAGCTTGGAGCAGTTAGATAAGTGAAAGAGCAAGGAGAGGTGGTCAGTAATCTAGAGAAACTTGTGTACACTAGCAGTAGATAAAATCTTCTTTATCTTCTGAACAAAGCAAAATCAAAACATCAATATACTTCATAATAATCTTCATTTACCTTTCCCTACAAATTAAAAAAAACAAATAATTGTAGGTAGGAATATCCTTTTAAGTTTAGTCTCTCACATCTATATACCTCTTTTACCATGATTACAGTATAATTTGCTTTTGACTGGTAAAGAATAAGTTATACAAACATAAAGACAATGAATACTGTTCTTTGCGTCTTCTAAACTGCAATACTTTGGTCATTTATTCACTTATGATAAATTATCTCTTTTCCTTAAATAAATTATTTAACCTCATACCAACACAGGATGTATGGGTACATCCTGGTGCCGGTAAGGTTCTATGTAGCAGGATTACTCAGTAATAACGCTACATAGAAGGCTTGTGTCAGATGCTAATTGCAGCTGACACCTGCTAGTAGAGGAAGGGAATAGAGCAAACTCTAGTCCCTGCTTTTTAACAATTTAGATGCCGTGGCGGCCTGTAAATAAACAAGAAACAGTGCAGCGCTCTGTTTATTACTGTGATCCACACCCTTCGGAAAGATAGCAGGGTGCCAATATGATGGCTGAAAGCCTTATGAGGACTTCCATCACCACCATGTATGAATTTCTAACACTTCCTGCTGCACAGACAGGAAGTGCTAGAACCGCCATCTTTGAACACATTTTTGCATTGTTTATGCAATGCAGAAGGATGTGCTTATGAGCACACCCCCTAGTGGTCAACTACTTTAGGGAAACTTAAAGGTAAAGTAAAAAAAAAAAAAATTAAAATTTATAAAAATAAATAAAAGATATTAAAAAGGACTTAATTTTTTCATTTTTTTCCCATTTTAAAATTAAAAAAATGAAAATAGGAAACAAGTTAAACCCTTTTTTGTTATCCCCCGGTTCGTTGGCCTGTTACACGGCTTTTTTGCGCGGTTTGGGGGCCGTATGCGCGCCGGATTTGCGCTGCGCGGCGCCAATCCGCGGCAGAAAATTACGGTAATCCATGCTCTATAGGAACAGGGGAAATCCGCGCTCCTCCCCGCTCGGGGGAACCCGCCGCGGGGGGAAAAAGAAAGTGCATGCACATTATTTCGGGGAAACGCCCCATAGAAAAGATTGTTATGGGGCCGGGAGCGGCGCCCCCCCCGCGTCGGGCCCCCGCCCTTTTCCGGCGGATTTGTGAGTAAATTAGGCTCAAAAAATCCGTGGGGGGAATACCCGTGTGAACCGGCCTAAAAGTAAAATTATTTAAAATAAAAAATTCTTTATCTCGTACACTGAACACGTAGAAAAGAAAAAATTTCAAGCCCAAAATTCGTTTTGTTTGAAAATTTCATTGTCTCCAAAAAAAATTGAAATAGAAGTTTACGCTTCCCAAAACGTCAAAATAAAAAGTCTTCTTCAGTCTGCAAAAAATGCACCATTACTCAGGTCTATAGGTAGAGGTATAAAAAAGTAATTGGTCACAGAAAGGGGCGCTGTAGCACAAATTTAAGAAATAGAAAATGTTTGGTTTTTTATGGTACTAAAACATAATAAAAACCCCCATATGATTTGGTATTGCTGGGTCGTTTTAAACCTGCGAAAACAGTAAAAAAAAGTCTTAAACCGAAAGTGAATACTGTAAAACAAAACCCCTGTAAACATGGCGCCAAAAAGGGCTTTTTTTCACATTTGCTCCAGCTTTTCTAAATAAATGATACAATTAGAAAGCAAATCTTGTCCCACAAAATAAAAGCCCAGGTATGTCTATGTAGATGGAAATATAAAAAGGTTATTGCTCTCGGAAAGTAGAAAGAAGAAAAACGATGAGCCATCTTATAATGATAAAACACACAAGTCTAAAAGATACCGTATTTGTTGCTGACCAAAGCTGATCTTTGGCAGTGGGTCTTTTGGGGGGAAGTGTTACATGACATAACCCATTAGCATTAAAAAATGGGATGAATTTGAGTCCCCTTAAATTGATTTTTAAAACAGTGACAACCACAAAGCTACTTAAAGGGGTTGTCTCGCTTCAGGAATTGCTGGCATGTCACTAGAATATGCCATCAATCAGATAGTTGTAGGTCCTATATCAAGGGCCCTTACCTGTCTCGAGAATGAGCCCCAAAAACCTCTCTGTTCTGAACCGACATGTGGTCAGGACCCTTACGTTGAAATTAATGATAGATCTCAGTGCAGTTAAAGAGAACCTGTCACCTAGTTTATGCCCCCTTGCTAAGGATAGCACAAGCCAGTGTCAGACCTGCTGTTTCCAGCGCTGTGTCCCTTATTCTGTAAGGCCTCGTTCACACGGCGGGTTTGGCCGCGGGTTCAGCCGCGGCCAAACCTCGTCCTGACTTCGCCGCAAACTCGTGTCTCCTTACGCGGGTTTGCGGCGCGGGCGCTGGGCGTGGTCTCGGTGCGGATGGGGCGAGGCTTGGGGCGCAGCTTGCGGAGAGGGTTTGCCCCCATGAAATTAATAGGCAGGGGGGGCAAACCGCGGCGCGAGCCGCGGCCAGCCCCGCAGCCCCCCGCCCGGGGCACCCGCGGCAAAACCCCATACCCGTCCGCGTGAGAACTCCCGTCAAAAATTGTGACGGGCTAGATGCTGTAATTTTTTGGGGATTTTAATGCTCAAATCTGCAGCTTCAGCCAGGGGAAAGGTCATTAAAGAGTCAGTTTAATTTTATACCGCCCACTGAGGCTGCCCCCCCACCTCAACTGTAAACTTTACTTTTTAATAGGTAGAAACATGAGAATAACTGCCCCCGTGTGGGGGGGGTTTTTGCTTTGGTGGGGGGGATAACACCCGCTATGGATAAGATTTGGGGGTAAATGCTCTAAAACTGCACATCTTACAGAATAAGGACAAAGTGGGAACAGGAGGTCTGCACTAGCTTGTGGCCCCGAAGGGGGGATAACCTATGTGACAGGTTCCCTTTAAGCCAAGGCAAACTCTTTAACCTTTTCTAAGTATCATTAAAAGGGTTCTCTGCTTTGGCCAATCTATACTTGTTAGATGGTTCCCTTGAGAATGAAGAAGTCACAAGGAGTCTCTTGCTGGGACCCCAATGATCAGCTATTATCTGTAGGGAAACCTAGCAGTAAGTATTCAGTTTCCATGTTGCATCATCACAGGGTTTTCCCATTACAGATATTTATCGCCAGATAGCAGATATAGGTGATAAATATGTGATTGCTGGATAGTGTTTGGCTATCTTCATCAGTCCTGTAGACTTTGAATGGAGCAGTAGTGCACGTTAGACTACTGCTCGTTCAAACCCTTAGCTATTTCCTGAGTACAGCAAAGATGAACATGGGCCGGGGGCCCCCATTTTCGTAATTGGCGAGGATCCAGTGATGGGACCATCAGCAGTCACACATTTATCACCTGTCCTGTGGATAGGTGGTAAATGTCTTTTATGGTAAAACCACTTTAAGCATTATACAGTGGCCATTCAAATCAAACACATTGTCTGTGTAATGCAGAACAGAACAGGGCAGGTCTTCTAGAGAAAGACTTGTAACCACTTTCCACTTTGCCCAAGAGATGATGATCCTGAATGGAGAAACTTAGTTGTAAAGCACATGAGGCGGAAACCTAAACCTTAGAAATGTGTTATAATTGTCATGGGGTCTGACTCGGGTGCCGCGGCTCCCCGCGACCATCCCCCTGCTGCCCGGTCCCTGACGCCCGCTCACTTACCCGTCCACGCTCCTGTGCACGCTGCTCCTGTCTGTCCCGGCCGCCAGACGGCTGGTCTGGATTTAAAGGGCCAGCGCCCCAGTAATTGGTCTGTTGCCGGCCGCGGGTCCTATATAAAGTATACGCCCCCAACACTCTCTGCCCGTTCCTTGGTGTGCGTTACCTTGTCTAGAGAGTGTTGGAAGTCCTGTCTGATTACCCTTGTACCAGTCCGTTCCGCTATGTTTCCTGACCTTGCCTGTTTGCCACCTGCCCTAACCTTTTGCCCGTCTCTGACCACGAACCTCTGCCGCCCGCCCTGACCTTCTGCCTGTCCCCGACTACGTCTCTGGATCACGATTCTGTACTACGCATTACCATACATGCTAACTCTCCCGTTTTTGGCGGGGGGGGTCCCGCTATTTGGGGTCCCCCCCACCCTCCCGGGGGAGTTGGCATTTCTCCCGCCGCCAGCAGGTGGCGGGGGTCCTTTAAATGGCCTTTAAATGGCTAACAATGGGGGGCACTACCTGGCTAACAATGGGGGCACTACCTGGCTAACGATGGGGCCACTACCTGGCTACAGAGGGGGCACTACCTGTCAAACAATGGGGGCATCTACCTGGCAACAGAGGGGCACTACCGGGGGAAAGCAATGGGGGCATTCTTCCCTGGCAACAGAGGGGGCACTACCTGGCAAACAAGGGGGGCATCTACCTGGCAAACAATGGGGGCACTACCTGGCAAACAATGGGGGCACTACCTGGCAACAAGGGGGGGCAATCTACCTGGCTAACAGAGGGGGGCATCTACCTGGCTACAAATTTGGCTCTACCTGGCTACAGAGAGGGCATCTTATTTGGCTACAAGGAGGCATCTACCTGGCCTGTTAAGGGGGCATACCTGGTTAGGGGGGGGCTACTCCCTGGCTATAAGGGCATTCTACCTGGCTTTCTTCCAAAGCCGTTATGCAGTTGGGGTTGGAGTTTAGGTGTGGCTTTTTGAAGGGGCGTGGCATTAGTGTCAAGGTGGGCGTGGCCATGCAAATTTTTGCCGTGGCGCGCTTAGCGCGCCGCCCACTATTGTCTCCTACTTTTTCATTTTCAAAAGTTGGCAACTATGCGCATTACCCCAGCCGCCATCGCAAGCAAGTCGCGTCAGGGGTAGCGACCTGGTAGCCTCACACCGCAGCAGGTCCATCCCGCCCTTTTCGGCGGGCTTGGTGATACCGGGGGCTACTTAGACTCCGCTCCCTGGCGTGGCTTAACTACCATCGCTTGCGGTGGTCCAGTGGATCCACCGAATCATTACAATAATCGCTCTCAGAATATGAAAACAGTTTGTTGGCCCAGGAACAAACTCAAATCTACAGTAATCAATAGTAAGAGGCAGATTTACAGAATTGAGAGGACTGTTCACAACATTGATTAAGAACATTTTGCAAAACTGTATAAGAGCAATTTGAGAGAAACTGAGAAAATGAATGTCAATGGTAATCACAGTTTGCCCAGAGGTAATGTCAGGAAGGCAAACAGCATATGACATTTTCTAGAGCTGTAGATGCTACCCTTCAAGATATGCTAAGTTAGCCCTTCAATTGTGAAGGAGTTAATGCAGCTGTCTCATCTTGATTTCACATACTGCTTAAGCCTGTGCCAATATGTCGCTCTGCATAACTTTCACAAGAAAAGAATAATGTGCAATTCATATGTTTTAAAGGGCAATAATTATTTTCAGGATCTATGTCAGAAAAAATGTTCACTTTCCATCCTGAATTGCATGGGCCTGTCGTTGCCTTTAAATCAATTAATCTC